>BPLR01000272.1:0-234990 GCA_021605095.1 Caerostris extrusa
CATGTATTGCTTGCTGGTTAAGTACTTCAATTTCAGAAGCAATAACTATTAATAACTTCTTACTTAAAAGTACATTCATTCCATTGATAAATTTGTTATCAAAAGATTACATTATTAAGAGTTCTACTGAATTCATTTAATTATTTAAATCATATTTATTACTGAAGAATTATAAAATTCTATTCTAAAGAGAAATGGATGTATATGTGTGATTATCACTCCCCTCTTCCCCCCCCCGTAGTAAATAAAAACATTGATTAATATATTATATTATTTATTATTTTGTTAAAATGCGGAGATATAAAGTTAGAAAGTTTATTTTTTTATCACAAAGTAAACATTTCAAGTAATGATTTATAATACCATTCAAACCGATGATTCATATACCATCCAAACCAATAATTTATATACTATCCAAACCAATGATTCACATACCAGCCAAATCAATAATTTATATACCATCCAAATCAATGATTCATATAACATCCGAATCAATAATTTAAATACCATTCAAACCAAATGATTCACATACCATCCAAATGAATAATTCATATACCATCCAAACCAATGGTATATACTATTCAAACCAATGATTCATATACCAGCCAAATCAATAATTTATATAGCATCAAATCAATGATTCATATAACATCCGAATTAATAATTTAAATAATTCAAACCAAATGATTCACATACCATCAAATGAATAATTCATATACCATCCAAACCAGCCAAATCAATGATTCATATACCAGCCAAATCAATAATTTATATAGCATCCAAATCAATGATTCATATAACATCCAAATCAATGGTTTATATACTATCAAACCAAATGATTCATATACCATCCAAATGATTCATATACCATCCAAATGATTCATATACCATCCAAATGAATAATTTATATACCATCCCCAAATTATTCATATAAAATCCAAATCAATAATTTATATAGCACCCAAATCAATAATTTATATAGCACCCGAATCAATAATTTATATATACATCAAATTAATAGTTCATATACCTCCAAACCAATAATTTATATACCATCCACATATGCCATTTATAAATCGTATAAATACAAACTTTGGAATATTTCTTTTTATTTCAATACTACTATTTCTGGAGATTTATATGCTTTTTTCTATAATTTCATTTAATGAAAATTTATTTTATTTTATTTTTAAAATGCCATATAAAAGTAAGGGGAGAAAAAAAGAAATTAGCTTCTGGAAGAAATTACAGGACGGAACATGGAATTTCAAGATTAGACATAATATTGCAGTCCCCAACTTGTTTGTTTGTTGAGAAAGCAAGAACACATGTTGATTGTTTGTTTATTTACAAACACAAAGACGCCGTTCATATGTTATTCATTAAGATAAAGGGTAACTTTAGAAGTAGCGGATAGAGATACAAAATGAAAATTTCCAAATTTTCAGTAGTGCATAACAAAAAAATGATAAATTTAATACGATGCAGACAAAAAAATATTTATTTATAAAAAAAATTATAATGATATAATGTGTAAAAGTTAGATTATTGATTTTGAATAGATTAAATAAACACAAAATAAAAATACAAAAAATTATAACACTGCGAGGTTTATTTTTTATTTTTATTTGAATACGTTTCTTTATCTACTGCATAATCAAAGGTCATGAAAAAGTTCTTGCATAAATTATTAAATTATTCAGTACCAATTTCTGTATATTCAGTCCATGAGTCTGTATTCTCATGCCAAGATTTTTATTTATTTATTTTTTTTTTTTTTGCCATTGCTAAGTAATTAATTCTAAACAATTTTCTATTTAAACAATTTTCTATGTTTACACCAGATGTAAAACTTTCAATTACCAATTTTTATAAGATTTCAAAGTACGATCAATACATTCATTTATTTTAACGTAATTAATAAATTTCGATGTGAACTCTTTTTGCTGCAGATGGTAAGTTCTGTGATGCTCGATTTATTGCTATGCATTGGCAAATATGAGAAGAGCTAAGGTATTCATAGCAACTGTGATACGCTATTTACATTTTCTATAAATTAAAAATAAGACATCTCACAAATTCACTCTTTCACATACCTTTCCTCTATGAAAACAATAACATGGAGTTAATCATTTAATAAATTTCAACAAGAGCTCTGTTACTGCAGGTCCCGAGATGCTCGATTTCGTGCAATGTATTGGGAAATATCTGTAGGAGTAAGAAATAAATAGCAACTCTGATACGCTGCTTTAGTTCCTGTAAAGTACACAAGGCATCTCATAGGCTCAATCTTTCACATACCTTTTCCTCTATGGGAAAAAAAAAAAAATAAGGAATTAATCATATAAATTTCGAGGTGAGCTCCTTTGCTACAGATGTTAGGTCTTATGATTGTCGATTTCATGCTATGTATGAGTATCCGGTAAATATCTGAGGAGCTAAGGAATTTATAGCAACTGTGATACGCTGCTTCGGTTCCTGTAAGAAATTACTACAAGGCAGCAATTACTACAGATTCCATCTTTCACATACCTCTGCATTATGAAGAAAATTAAATGGAGGCTATACTTGAGATTATGCACTTTTAATTTCAGATTTTTATCATTATGACATGAACTCAAGTTTATCGCTTACATGTACTACGAAAACCAATAGATCTCAATCTAAATCTGTAGACTTTTTGAGTTATATTGTAAACTCCAGTTACTACAATATAACTCATAAAGAATCAAAAGGCATTTTGTTTTTATCTCTTCAAGGTTTCTTTTTTCACCTACATAATTTTTATAATGCTTCTAATAATTCAATTAATTGTTAATTGAATTAATTTCAATTAATATACTTCAATTAATTGCTTTTTAAATGGTTTCTACAGTCTTTCGTGCGATTTCCTATTAAGTCAATACCTTTGATTGCCTAGATCAATTACATCAAGAACAAAACTATTTGTTAATAAGCCAATTTATCTTATTTTAATAAGCATCAATTAATTTAATATTTGTATTTATGTTTTGCAATTACATGATTGATTTTACAAGTTTTATTTTATAAAACTAAATAATATGTTAACAAAATTATCTTAAAGTTTGTATTATTACAAACTATGAGCATTTTTCTATCCATTGACATCTTCTAGATAGTTTGTTTCGAATTTCCTAAGAGTAATCCAAAATATTTTGCGAAAATAATTTATAATTGATTTCGAACATAATAAGAATTTTTAAGTATATAAGTATTTCAACTTTCAATAAAAGAATAAGTATTGGAAAAAATATTTCTTTTATCTCAAAATTCTGAGAAGCTTTATTGCATTGATTTTAAGCAAAAGAATTACGTCAGATTAATATTTACATCTTTTAACAAACCAAAGTTACACCAGAAACTTATCGGTTGTAAAAAGGACTTAAGCGTCGATTACAAAGATTACTATAGGTTTTAAAGGGAAACTGAAATTAAATATTTATTACTAAAATAAATATAAAAAATAAAAGCTCACCTAGCTTTAAAATCTATAGCCTATGTTATATTTTCGAAACGAAATACGCAATAGTGTTAAACTTTATCTCCTTATTACTTGTGTTTATTAATGAAGAGATCTTCAACTGATAGTATATTCTAAGAAATTCTATTTCCATAAGAACGCACTTGAACTTAAGATAAACTGTATTTACCTATAAGATTAACTGTATTTGATTTCAATAATGTGTTTGTAGCGAGTTGTTTTTGCATTAATGAATTATGAGTTAAAAGGTATGGCTTTTCTGTATAATGTATTCAGTTATAAATACTTAAAGATATTTATAATTTAAAATGTGTTTTATCGTGAGATTTTTACCCAGTTGTATTGGTATTCAAAATCAAGAGAATTTATTACTATTAAACAGATTGCAATGAAATTATACATACACACACACACACACACATATATATATATATATATATATATATAATAAACTTCTTTTTCTCTTCTTCATTGGCGTGACAACTCCATAGTGGGCTAGGGGCCGTTTGCCTACTGGCAGATTTCCGAGACAGGAGATGTTATCTTTTTACAGCGTAGAGTTGTCAACCCCTACGTTCTACAGCCTTATTAGACCGGAAACTATGACTTAAAGTGGATTTCCAACCACTGCAAGCATCCATGGCCGCGCCGGGACTCGAACCCGAATCCTCTGGCACCGAGCTCTAGTCACTCGGCCATCAGACCGCTAATAATAGTAACTATACAACAGTTAGGATACGCACATTTGATCGTGTGTAAGACACATTTATTGCTGAATGGTCAAAAAATTAAAAATTTAAATTAAAAATTTAAAATTAAATTAAAAATTAAAATTTAATTAAAAATTTAATTAAAAATTAATTAAATTAAAATAAATTAAATATTTAAAAAAATTAATTAAAAATAATTAAAAATTTAAAAATTACATCAAACAAAAAATGGATTATTTACGTAGTTAACTAAATATATTAATCAAAATAAGAACTATTTATTACAGTACATATTTAAAATAAAAATTATCAATTTATATGCAAGAAATTCAGTTAAAAAAATAGAACAACAATAAAACAAAAAAATATTGTTCGATATCTGTTGCAAAGGTAAGACCACATGTCAAAAAATAATATTTTAACAAATTGGGCTAGTTGTTACTCGGCCATTTTTCCGAACAACTTGCAACACATAATTTTCATGGATTTAATTCAATTTTTAAGGACAGGTTCCAGAATATAGTCCTCTTTAATAGACGGTATTTATATGCCGAATGATATTGTTCGAATATAGTACATCGTAAGACAAATAAACTTGCAGGTTTTCTATGAGAATTAGGTGGAGGCTAAGGGTCATCCAAGCTAAAACATTTTTTTTTTTATTGTAAACTATTCTGTTGTTGATTTACAAGCACTACCGAGACTATTATATTGTTGAAACAATTATTTAGACTCTCCTAAAAATTCAGGATATTAACCTTTCATATATCATCCATTGATTATGGACTCCCCTATAGGAGAAAACCAGGAAAAATTCCCACCAGATAGTCCGACAAAGGGGACAAAATACTGAACATCTCAAACGTCATTAAGGCTCCTCGTTTTTTGAAATAGTGTCTACAACAAAACCGCCAGCGGATTGAACCTTAGCTCTAATACTCACCAGGACCGCACTCTGCCACTGAGCCACGAGTCGGGCAGTATTATCTTATTAGAAATTGCATTTTCCCACGTATGAAAGCGCCCCATCTATAAAGGAATCACCTCCCGTCTGCTTACTAAAGAACTCGCGAGATTCTTGCTTGAGTCATACTAGTAAATGTTGCCACCTGGAACGTCTAAGTTAAATTTTTGTCGTCTCAAAATATTATTTATTATTATTTTTTTTTCATCTAGAGTTCTCGGACATACATTCGGGATCCGCTACCTTATACTATAATGTTTAAACAGTTGTGGTTTCCGTCTTATTTTCGGAAGATTATTATCGATATTCTACTTCAAACTTCGCCACACAGTCGCAAAAGACACTTGTTTACTTGATTGTTGAGTTATTTTATGAGTGTTTTGGTAGTTTTCGTGGCAAGCTTGTATGTTTGCCTATTATCGTAAACTTATAACTGATTTTTGCTGCCAAATTTTTCTGCTTTCAATTAAATTCTTTCCAACTTAAAACATCGAGGACAGCAGTTTTTATAATAAATTAACTGATAAGAATTCTTACTTATTTCACCTTCCAGGTTTTCCATTTTCGTTGTAGAACCAAACTTTTAGCACAATTAATTTTCGTGAGTCATTTTAATTACACAAAGAATCAAACAGATTCAATTTGAATTACGGTTTTTTTTTCCCGTTATTTGTTTGTTGTTGTTTCTTATCCCACTTGGTAGACAGCAACATCTAGAGCACATTCATGTACTCGTGTTTTCGCATGGAAGGAGGAAACGGGGGCAGCTTCTGTTATCATGGAGCACCTGTAAGTTGAAGTCTGACTTGGCTCCGTGACGCTGACTGTTTACGGGGTAGTGTTGTCAATCCTATGCAAAACGCTCTGCAGTCATATTAGACCGGGATCTATGGCTTAATGTGGATTCCGAACCACTACAAACGTCCATGACACCGCCGGGACTCGAACCCGAAACCTGTGGCAGAGAGCTAGCAGAGCGCCAGAACGCTAGTCACTAGGTTATCAGGCCCTTCGTTATTTGAAACCTTTCCTAGTGATTTAGGCTACAGCTTAATTCCATACTTAAAATTGTCTGCATTATTAGGAAAATAAAATGGTCTTATATTTATGTAGCACACTGATATAAAAATAAGCGAAAGCAAGAAAAGACATTCAATCTGTTTCTTTCTTTCCACCCCCCCCCTTTTTTTTAAATCAAAATCAACACAGCAAAATTGTTTCATTTCATGCACCTCTTTTAAAAATTCACATTAAATGTGTGTGTTTTTTTAGAAAGGCTGGAATTTTGATATTTCTCATACTTCTGTAACAGATTGCACGAGGTCCCGATGAGGGCACGATGAGAAAAACATGTTGTTTCCCAGAAAAATTCTTTCTTATAACATTACTTTTTTTTTCTTATATTTAGCTATAAATAAATCTGTTTACGATTCACAATAATTCCTCCATTCACGTGCATTCACTTTAAAACCCTTGAATAAACTACTAAAGCATTGATGTATTATATGAAAACACACGTTTGGAGTTTCATCTGCGTAATTTTTTTTTCATGATGCCATATACTTACCTGCTTGCTGTTGCGTAGTGAGCATTTATAGTGCGGTAAAAATTTATGAGCCCAATAAATAATGACATCAACAAAGGGTGCTATAATTAAAATGATAAAGGAAAGGTTAAATAGAAATTCGCCACCACCATCATCATCATCATCATCAATAACACGGCAGCTAGGGTGGGACCAAGGCTTTCCTTCGAAAAAATTCCCATGCATTCCTTTGGGTAACAATGGTCCTCCGACTCTTAATCTTCAGTGCAGCAAAATCTTTTTCAACTGCGTCTATCCCTCGTAACTTGGGTCGTCCTCTTCCTCTTTGTGCCTGTGGCTTTGCCAAAAACGAGCCTTTTTATAGGGTTTAAATCATTCATTCTAAATACATGAGCAGCCCAGTTTAGTCTATTAATCTTAATAAATTTTATAATATCTGGGTCTTTATAGCATTCATAAATTTCTGCGTTGTACCGCCTTTTCCAACAATTACTTTCTCTAACACCTCCAAGAACAGCCCTTAAAATCTTCCTCTCAAATATACCCAAATGGGCCTCATCAGATCTTTCCAAAGTCCATGCTTCAGAGCCATAGTCCAAAGTAGGTCTAATAAGGGTTTTGTATAACAAAAATTTAGTTTTTTCTGCACATGAACTCTGATTTAAGCAGATTTTAAATTTAAATTAGAAACCAAATTTAAAATTATCCAGATATTTGAAGAAAAAAAAAAAGGAAAAAAATAATAACGCATTTAATAAAGCAACAGGTTCTAGATTTTTTTAAAACATCATCATCAAAACTCATTCAGCTTACGAAATTGTTTTGAAAGTCGTTTGTCCACATTAGCATGTGAAAGTTTTCATCACCGTACAACAAAACTAATTTGCTGCAATTTAGTTGAAAATCGAGACGTTTCGTGAGTGAATCGAATCGTGTGTTTCTTTTACCATCTTTCGGTGGAGATAAAATTACTACTCAGCCTAGTGTTGGATTTTAGTCATGTATCCAAATTTGAAGGTCTTAAATCTCTTTAAGGGTTTACCAAACAAAGGCCCAGCGGAAATTCTGTGCCCCCCTTCATCCCCCCCTGTCAAAAACTGGTAAAAGAAACAGCATATGTTTTGATTTTCATCGAAACTGCAGTAAGCTGATCTGGTGAGCGGTGCTCAAAACCTTCGCGTGCTAATGTGTGCCTGGCTGAAGGATTTATGACCTTTTATAAGACAGCTTAAGTCTCGGTCGTAAAGAGAGATAACAAGGCTTATCATTTGAGTTAAAATTGCCGAACAGAAACAGACAAACGTTTGGCCAAATATTTTAAATCGGGCTGTGGTTGTAAAAATAAAATGAAATTGTGCAAATAAAATAAATATTCCATTAAATATATATATATATAAATTTAGTGGCAGCAAAAAAAAAAAAAAAAAAAAAAAAATATATATATATATATATATATATATATATATATATATATATATAAAAAAAATATATATATATATATATATATATATATATTTATTTTTTTTTTTATTTTTATTTTTTTTTTTTTTTTTTTTTTTTTTTTTTTTTTTTTTGCTGCCACTAAATTTAAAAAAATTATCTCATTTAAAATTTTCTGTTTTACAAGAGCTCAACGAATATTTGAGAATGTGAAACGAATCTTTATTTTAAGTGCAATTTCAAATTTCTATTTATGTGGTTTCCGTTTAAACTCTAATCTCTTATCATATACCCTCGTAAACGGAAGTATTATTGTATACCGAAATGAAACACAAAAAGGCATGAAAAATAGGACAAAGAAGGAAACTATTTTGTTTTTCAAGTTATGAAAACCACTGTAGAACACAGTCATAAGGAAGAGTGTTTCTAATTAGTATCGATTATGAAGGGGTATTGTTTATTAATATCGATTTACAGCCAAGAGTAGTATTGTTATTTAGAATTGATTATGTTAATTTTTTCCATCATGGTCGTCAAAAAAACATTTTTTTAGTCAAGTCAAGTCAACACGTTTTATTGTCACGCAAAGCAACATATTTATACACGGCATAGTTTCTTCTTATATAATAATTTGAAATCTCAAAACATTTCCCTCGTGATTGCAATACTTTCCAGAAAATTTCTGTGTCACGTTTAAGCATTTCTTTTTTCCATCTTTCCTTCCAAAATAACTAGCTTGCAATCTGGAACTCAAAACTAAAAGGTATAAAATCATTTTAAAGTGCTGCACAAACGTTCTTGAGAAGAAGTTTTCTTTTTAAAAAAGGCGCTGGGAGGATTGGTGGTGGGGGCGGAATATTTAATTTATATGTATCTACCCCTCTATATATGTATGTATCTATCTATCCTTCTATATATATATATTCATATATGAGTAAATAAATCTGTGAGCTCTCAAACCTGCGCCTCAAGTTATCTCAACCAAAGCATATCCAGTTACAATCTGGTTGCCCAAACTGCGCATTACAAATACACACATATAATATATATATATAAACAGACTTTGAACGCGGAATGTTAGTTGGAGCTAGACGCATGGGTCATGCCATTTAGGAAATCGTTAGGGAATTCAACATTCCCAGATCCACTGTGTCAAGAGTGTGCCGAGAGTATGAAATTTCAGGCATAACATCCCACCATGGACAGCGCAGTGGTCGACCGCCTGCACTTAACGACCGAGACCGGCGACGTCTGCAAAGAGTCGTAAATTCTAACAGACAAGCAACTCTGCGTCAAATAACCGCAGAAATCAATGTGGGACGTACAAGGGACTTGTCTGTTAGAACTGTGCGGAGAAATTTGGCTTTCTTGGGCTATTCCAGCAGAAGACCGACTCGAGTGCCTTTACTGACAGAACGACATCGCTTGCAGCGACTCGTGGGCACGTGAGCATATCGGTTGGTCCCTAGATGAATGGAAAACCGTGGCCTGGTGCGATGAGTCACGATTTCAGTTGGTAAGAGCTGATGGTAGGGTTCGAGTGTGGCGCAGACCCCACGAAGCCATGGACCCAAACTGTCAGCAAGGCACTGTTCAAGCTGGTGGTGGCTCCGTAATGGTGTGGGCTGTTTTTTCATGCCATGGACTTGGTCCTCTGGTGCGACTGGACCGAACATTGACTGGAAATGCTTATGTTCAGCTACTTGGAGATCACTTGCAGCCATTCATGGACTTCATGTACCCAAACAACGATGGGATTTTTATGGATGACAATGCGCCATGTCACCGGGCCACAACTGTTCGCGATTGGTTTGAAGAACATTCTGGACAATTCCAACGAATGATCTGGCCACCTAGATCGCCCGACATGAATCCCATCGAGCATTTATGGGACATCATCGAGAAGTCTATTCGCGCCTAAAATCCTGCACCATCAACGCTTTCACAATTATGGACGTCTATCGAGGCAGCGTGGCTCAATATTCCTGCAGAAGACTTCCAACGACTTGTTGAGTCCATGCCACGTCGAGTTGCTGCACTTCGCCGTGCGAAAGGAGGGCCGACACGATATTAAGAGGTATCCCATGACTTTTGTCACTTCAGTGTATATATGTGCGTGTGTAATGTTTATTTTTAATTAAGATTAGATTGTAAATTCTAACTATTAGTAAATATTTGAATAATTACAAATTTAAAAAATTTTTACTTTTTTTTTTTTAAAAATTTTGCGAATCATACTACAAGCTCTAATGTTGATGGCGATTTTGATAAAGTGCATAAAGCGTCTCGAATCGACAATCAAGCTGGCTCAGTGGGAGTTCTCCAGGATTCATCCCATATCACATACACATGCGAGGTAATTATCCCTAAAAGTCTTACCTGAAGGCAATGTTCTCCCTCATCACCCGTCAGTGAGCTGTTCGTGGTAAGCAATAGTGGAACATGAGACACACCGATGCTCAATAAAAACAAACCAGAAGTGGAAAAAAAAAGTACGATACAGTTTTGTGATAAAATTAAAAAAAAAATGATTGAGGAGGGAGAATCTAATGAATTTTCCCGTAGGCCATGACGTGAGGCTATGATCCATAGTATCTGAGAGAACACCTATATCGTATCAGTATTTTTGACCAGCCATATTAACTGTTTTTTAGGATGATGGAATTATAGAGTAGTAATCAAATTTTACTGTAATGGAACCTATGAACAAAGCTAGCACGCATCCTTATAGTGATAAATCCAAGACAGACTTGTATTGGTAAGCTTCAGTCAATAAATCCCATCGGTAAATTTTTTATATGTATTGTAATTGTCACTATCTTGTAATACGTGTTTCATTTTTCTTCCTTTGTTTTTGTAATATTCTTTGCTAAAAGTTTTTATCTTACTTTTGCCATTGAAATAAAATAACAATACAATATTCTTGAGGAGAGTTATTTATTTAAAAAAGAAAGGCCAAATTTAATTTCGAAAAAAAAAAAAAAAAAATATAATATGGCAAAATATTCACACTCTAACCAAGAGTATAGCTCTTTTGTAAACTATATTTAACAAGTATTATCTATTTATGGATGCACTGACACAAAAGAAGAGTGTGATACATTATGATGGAATAAAAAATAAAAAAAAAAGATTTTAGAACTATCTTGACCTGCTTCGTTCAAGAAATGCTGTAACGCAAACTTAGTTATTAGATAGAGGAAAAAATTTCTCTAAAGCACTCATGAAAGTTATAAGGAAGTTTTATTAATCATGAAAAAAAAAAAAAAAAAGCAAAGATATATAAAATGTTAAAAAAAAAAGCAAAGATATATAAAATGTTAGAAAGAAATAGGGCATGCATTTGCAAATTCTTTTTCAAATAAAATAAAATGCAGCTAGCCATCAATAAATTTTATAATTATTAGTTTTTATGTTCAACACCAATAGTTATAAACGATGAAAACTTATAAGGAAACAAATTAATATGATACAAACGATTTTTAATTGCTCTTGAAAATTTGTTTTTAGTATTTTATTATTTTGACGAAAGAATTGGCAGTATTTTAAAGCTTCGTGATTAATTTTTCATTAATCTTTTAAAAAATTGATGCCCAAAAATGCTTTTTGTGTCGTTAATTCCTTATAGAAATTTTTAATAATAATATTAAATAATATAAACTGAGTTGAAAGAAAAAAAGAGGCCAATGTTATATATAAAAGGATAACACATAGGTTTCACCAAAACTTATTGATTATTTACAAACGTTGCAAATCTAAAAAGAAATAAATTAATATTGTGCAAACGATTTTTAATTGCTGTTGAAAAAAAGCATAGCGTTTTTAATATTTTATTATTTTGACAAAAAAATTGGCAGTATTTTAAAGCTACGTGATTAATTTTTCATTAATCTTGTAAAAATCGAGGCCCATAAAGGCCTTTTATGTTGTTAATTCATCATAAAATTTTTAATAATAATATTAAATAATCTATAACAAAACGGCTGAGATAAGGCATTGTAGATATTTTTTAACCTTTTGTGTTTAAACGTTAATTTTCCAGTTATTTTTATAAAAAGAAATATTATTAAGAATTAAAAGTGTTACGATTTTTAAAAACATTAGAAAATGCATTTCTAAGGAAAAAAACACGAAAAACGAAAATAAATATATAAATAAAATAATATAAGATAGTTTAATTAGAAGTTCGAATAATTTCTATAAAAACACCACAAGAAAAAAAGCGTACAGATTATGTGAATAAAATTTTCTAAATAAAAAAATATCTTGAATAACAAAAACATTCTATGAAAAATATATAGTCATGCAGAATATTTGTTTGTATAAAATAATAACACGAGAAATATTTATTGCTCGAAAATAATCAATCCACTAAATGATTCGTATTAAAAAACAAAAATTCGAAAAACATTTATTCATCGGAAAAAATTCATTATTTAAATGTTAATTCAATTGAAAAAATTGATTATTTAAATGTTAATTCAATTTAAAAAATTCATTATTTAAAAATGTTAATTCAATTGAAAAAATTCATTGTTTCATTGTTAAAAGCTCAATCTAAAAGTTTCATTAAGAATACATTCTAAATAATAATGAAATAAAAAAAAAAATCAAAATTATAAATAAATAAACTATAAATTCTTTATAATTTTGATTTTTTTCTTAAATTAAACAATTTTCAATTTAATAATTTTAATTTTAATTTTTAATTCAATAATTTTTTTGAGGGAATAAAAAAAAATGTAAAATTGTCTAACTTACGTAGAAATTTTTCAAAAGATTGCTTTTACCAAATAGGGAATTGGGCTGCAAACACCTGATAAAATAACTTGCAACAACAAAACTTATTTTCATGCACTTTGCCAAGTTTTAAGTATCAATAATAAGTATTTCTTCGGCCACGACGAGTAAACGCGCTTTGAACTTCTTATCAGAAACGACATCAAAAGATATAAAGTTTGTTAATGTTTAACGGTAACTTTTGAGGTACATTTTGTTTTCGTTCAAACACAAAATGTTTTTGTATTGAAATTCCACAACAAGAATTTTGAGAATTATTGCAATGTGAATGAATATTTAATGTAGCTGTAAAGTATTACTAATCGAAAATAAGTTAATCTAGAAAAAAAAAAAAAAATTAATAACAAAATTACGTTTCATAACGGATTTCTATTTTTATGAATGAACTTCTTTTTTCAGTCATTTATTTTTGCTTAAATAAATGATGGCAAATGAAGATAAAATTCGCAGGCTCTTGTGCGATGTTTTGGAAAGATTATGTTATTTTCGAACGTTCGTCACTTATATATAAGTCATTCACCATTAGAACGGGAAATGTATTTAATTTAATATTTATTTTTTTCTTTAAATTCAGATTTAATCTTTCCAGAATACATCATGGAGTCTGCTACACCAGATCTGTTTTGTTTCAGCACAGTTTTGAACGAATTCCTCAAAAGATGGCATCTCGGAGTTTCGCACTGTTTTCCTTGATGTCTGGGACGTCTCGGCCTATACTAAACCTATAACGGCTTTAAGAAGAGGGCCCTGTCATGTTCCAGGGAACACTTTAATTTTTATTTACAAGCATTACATACATATATACATATATATATATATATATACAAATTCAGAACTCTGGTTTATTTTACAAAGAAATGAAAATTAAAAATATAAATTTGATCACAAGTGCAGTTCACTCCAAGGTCGAAGATTTTCAGAGTTATGTGCTTTGTATACGTCGAATCTCAAATTACGTGGTTTGCGGCAGACTTTAATTATCGCACGCCATGATACACGAAGCCACAAGGGGTTCATTCCGGAAACAGGAGAGAGATCTCCGGCCTGTTCTGTCATTTCAGAGGAAAAAGACAAAAACAACACTATTTGTCGATTCTAGCGGAACTCTCTCCCATCTTCTCCAAAAACCTCCCTTTAAGAAAATCCGTCAAGGGGTTCAGCTACCCTCACTTCTCAATGGACTAAACATGGTCTATCACCAATCACGATGGAACAACCCACGGCGTAGTCCATGTTTAATCTGTAATTATTTCGACCTGTGAAGGTCACACAGACATTCACTAATTTTATGAATCTCATTATCCATGACACTGAATATCTGCTATCAGAATTGAGTGACAGGTGGTACTCATTACTACAAAACACAAATTGCATGTAATATAACTACCTATAATACTGCTTGTCTGCTGCCAAATTTGAGTGATGGGTTGTTATTATATACTTGTCAAAGATTATACATTCCTCTCTCCTGGGAACAGGAATTCCAAAACTCTTTCAATGAGCAAAATGCTACAATGCCATCGGAATGACTATCCAGTCACGGATCCACCATGTTCATCCTCACTGTACATACACATAATCCATCAGACGTCTTTTTTTTCCTATTTAGAAACATTGCATTAATATTAATTTATTATTGTGTCACAAGCATATTATTTTTAAATTCCAAAACGAAGATAATAAGTTATGAAAAATTAAATATATTCAGTAACTACATTAATATTAAGATCATCAGCTAAAAAATAAATTACAGTCAAACATTCAATTAAAGCTCTCAATAATAATAGAGATCTTTTTTCTTTTTTAATTTTTTTTTTTAAATTCCAGCGACTTAATTCAATACTCAATAAATTATTTTTTTGGCATTACATTTGTGCTTCTTTTTCCATACATTTCGTCATAGTTTTAAAATCATTTCTTCTCTGGCATTTTAAAATAACTTTAAATTCTAAAACACGAATTTCTGCTTCACCCATAATTACACCACAAGTTTTTGTTCTATTAACCACATGAATTTTTGAGGCTGCTACGAAATCCTTAACAGATCATTTTTATTCACGATAAAAAAAATCACGAAAATAATAACAGAAAATTATTTAAAATAGGAATCTTTTTTTATTTATTCTATTTATTTTCTTTTTTCATAAATTTATTCATTTTTGTATTAAATTATTAATACAAAAAATTAAATTACTCTTTAATTGTTAAAAATATAAAATTAATTAAATTATTAAAAATAAAAATTATTAAAAAAAAAAATACTATCCAATAAATTAATTAAAATTGAAAATAAAATTATTACCCATTTTAGATAAGATTAAAGTAATTCATTCATCATTAAGTTCGTTAAGAACAAAAAAAAAAAAAAAAAAAAAAAAAAAAATAGACACGCGTTATCTTATGTAACAAACTAAAATGAATGACACGAATTTCTTATCTTTGAAGATATAAATAAATTTGTTTTTCTTCTAACATTCTTAAATAATAAAATATTCTTACTAGAATCCATTTTATCAAATCTAAATTTCTAACATTATCTATTTACAAAAGTATTGAAAACACCTGGCTTTCCAACTAAAGCCGATAATAAATGATTTTATCGTTTTCAGTATTTTTATTCTTCCTTAATTTCAACGTTGCAACTCAGCAAAGTATGCCGCACTGCATGCATGTTAATGGTAAGCTAATCATCATTTAAACTAAATTCGTAAGATTCCTAACTAATTGTTTTGTTTTCGAGATGTGCAAACTGGTTCATTTTAAAAATTAGAAGTTATTTTTTCCATTCCATAGTCTACACGGAAAAAAGTTAGTATATTTTACAGGTTTTTTTTTTAAACATTTTAAGGGTTAAATAATATTCTTAAGACGTTAATAGCAGTTTTGTCCTATTTAGTTATTTAAAAGTTTAGTAACATATATTTATCATTGTATCAATATTACAGACAGAAATTTCCTTTTAAAAATATATTTAAAAGTGATATTACTTTTATTTTATTAATGGATTGTTAAATCAAAAAAATAATAATTTTTTTCAATTTCTTAAATGTATTATTATTATTATAGTTATTTTATCATTAAGCTTAAAAATTAGAATTTGGTTTTAATTTATATTTTTGTAGAATGGAGAAACTATATCAATATTTTATCGTATTTATCTTGAGATTAAATTTTGATTTTGAATTGTATTTACCATAAGTATAGTACATCTTTAATTATATTTAAAAAGTTGGTAAAATTTCAATTATTGATTTAAAGTTTTTGAATCGTTCACATATTATGAACAAAAAAAAAAATCAAATTATTTATTTATGTACAGTTAATACTGTTAATATTTAGTAGGGATATACTTTGGCTTTTATAATATCTTATATTCTTCATGGCGTGGATTCGTCGAATGTCGAAGTCATTGAATTCGAAATAGAATATAATTCTTCATGAAGAGTAATATTTAGATCACTTTTGCCAGAAGAGGATCATAATCTTTCTATTTAAAATCTTTTATTTATCTTTTTATTTAAAGCATCCCAAATGTTCAGTGAGGTTGATATGTGGAAGAAATTAAAGAAATTTTGGCTTGTTATATAACATCTAATGTTTTGTGTTTAATGCTGTATGTTTAGGATCATTATCGTTTTAAAAATGTAATTAGGATTGAGTCCCATTTTTGCAGCACTAGATTGCAAATTAGTCTTTTAACACATCAATTTAACATATTATCATTCATGATCCCATTAATAATGATCAATTTTTTTACAGAAAAACACCCGCATTTCTTCTCTGATGTATTTCTGTGTTTAGTTTTCACTATACCGTTTTTTGCTTTATAGATCTAAACTTGTTGAACTAATTCTAATCTGACAAATTTTTCAATTCAGAAACATGATCACGATTTTTTTCTGGAAATCTAACTGTAGATGGCAGTTAAACGCTCTTCTCGTTCGCGAAATATTTTCTTCTAGCAATTCGACCTTGAAAACATGTTTCTCTGCATGCTTTTCGTGCTTTAATTGTTGATACGTGTATTCCAGTGTTTTGAAGCTAAATTGCAATTTTAGGAATACTAATCGGTATTTTTTTTTTTTTTTTTTCAATTGACGAACAATGAATCAAGAATTTTAAGAGCTAATGGTCGATGGTCAACAATTATAAGATCTATATGATGGTCAATAATTATAAGATCTATATGATCATCAACAATTATAAGATCTATATGATGGTCAACAATTATAAGATTATACGCTGATCGATCTGTACGTCCTTGATTAAGTAACAATGAAAAAGAATATCTTTTAATTATTGACTGTATGATAGAATGAGGTCTACTAATCAAAATTAAAATTTTATTTAATGCAACTTCAAGAAATATAAGTAAATATAAATCTCAACATTTTTCCTTCTCATTTCTAAGAATTATATTTCAAAAACGCAAATTTCAAAATGAATTTTTACTTCAGAATATGTACTGAACAGCATTTAGAATAATATATGGGCTTTCATTTTTAAAACGATCGTAAATCACGACACAAACTTTTTGCATTTTCTTGTGTATGAATACTTTAAAAAAAAAACCTTTTGTTAATTGTTGTCTCCACGAAATATGCCTGCTATTAAATAACATGAACCTGTTTTTCTTTCCACTTTCTACCCTCAGTATATATAATAAATTGCTTTCAATACTAAATTTTAAGGAGTTTTAAAATAATCATACTTTTTTTTTTTTTTTTTTTTTTCTCATTTTAAAAACTGATAAAGCGCATTTTCATTACAAAACAGTTTCAAATTACTTAACAACGATTTATTTTCATTAAAAAGGCAACAAAAGTTAACATACTAAGTCAATGTAAAAATATCTAAATAAATGGATAGTTGTATACATGAATTTAAAAATTGAATTAATTTATATGAAATTATTTAAATCTGATTATTACATTTTTCAATCTGGTTGTTACATTTGTAATGGAGAGGATAAATTATAATAATAATTTGAATCTTAATGTATATGTTTTTAAAGTGTTTATTGAAAGTCTGCGAATATAGAAATACTGCGTCAAATCTAGAATAAATGAATGTTAAAAGCAATTCGCCCTTTCAGATTTTATTTCATTATCTCAAAAACACGAATCAATAGAATAAGTAGAGCTCCATTTAATACGAGAAAGTTCAGGTAAGTTAATACTTAAAAAAAAAAAAAAAAAAATTTTTTTTTTTCATCGCCCTCGCAGCTTTGAAGAATTAGTGTTCTTGGAGAAAAAAAAAAAAATGTCTATATACTAGTAGAATTTCAAGAAAAAAATATTGAAATAATATACAATTACCATATTGGGTTAATATATATATATAAGCTTTGGCAAATATCAATTAAAAACATTTTTGTGATATTTTTTTTTTTTTTCTAATTTAAACAAAACTTTTTATGACAGAAATTTTTTTTGTAATTAAATTTTGTATTTAAATTTTAAAAGTTGAAACAGGAAATAATAGTAATAGTAAAACGAAGATGTTTAAAAAATTTTTTTACTGGAAAGATTAAAGATTAAATTGCATAGTGCAAAAGACAGGTTTTACATACTCCTACGACGACATTAACTTTTAATTTTATTTTCCTTTGGGAGTGTATTTATTTAACAGGGCAGGTCAAACGATCAAATTCAACAATAAAAAGTAACGGTGTTGCAATAATTTTAATATTAAAGCCCAATGATTTAAGCATGAATGTTAAAATTACCAAATGGATTTTAATTATTAAATCATCCGTCTTTTGCTACCTTATCAAGTATCGTCATAACTTGGGCATAAATTATGTTACAGGAAAATTGTAAGAGGTGAAAAACCGCAATACGGAGAAAGTTTACACCGCAATTACTTCAAAGCCAAACAACTTCCGGTGGCAAAACTTCCCACTTAATTTTCTGTTTTTGTTTCGCTACGAGTCCTACTTCTATCGGTGCTCATTTGGCGCTTTTTCGTCCTTTGGCGTGATAATTTTCTGTAGGATCTGTACTCCTATTTCAGAACACAAAGTGAACAGGAATGTGCATGAAAAAACTTGTTAGTCATAAAGTATTGTCAGTTTGTGGAATGAAGTCTTAGGGACAGGAAATAGATGTCAGACGAGAAAATGACTCATATGCGGGGTGATAAACATAAGGGTCTTCTGAAAGGGGAGATAGCAAGTCGGGGGACTTTACTGTCAGCTAATGACCATTGGCCACCTCAGAAACTTATTTGTTGTTGATCTCTGAATCAATGACGTCTATTGTAGACAGTCTGCAAGGCGATATGAAGGAAAGAGGAAGGGCAAGGCATTTCTTGAATTCGTTTGAAAAGATTAATTGGATGGTTTATGGTGGGTTAAATAGAACAATAGAAAAACACAGTGTGAGAAATTTTTTAAGAGTATTTATTATCTCCATTATCTTATGCAAGAGCCAATTTTTTGAGGTACATTGCATTTTTGGAACTACCCGTCGAGTAAGATCTCTAAACGTAGTATAGATCGGCGTACTGTACTATGTACTTCTAGACATATGACATACATATTATTATTATTAAAAAAAAAAAAAATCCTTTAATCTCACAAGCGCACATTAAATAATTCTATTACAAAAAGGAATTGACGAATTTTAATAAAGATGTGATGATAAAAATTGCAAATCATAACAATTTTTCAAATGAGTCAAATATAAAAATAAAAATTTATTTATGTACACATCACAATTAGAAACTTTTTGAAATAACAATGCTTTCATCAGTTATCATTGATCATTATTATAAAGGCAGGTGTATATCTCCACTAACCCCCTCTTACACTTTACCCATACTTTATTTCTATATATTTGAACTCGTATCTCTTGGGATGATTTTTGAAAATCTAAAGGGTTGGAGTGTTCATCCTCCTCATTGAACCCAATGGAAGGACACTTTCAGACAACGGATTTACCATGCCAATTTCCGGCGTAGACACTGGAGCCATTGGTTCGCCTCGCCCAGTTCATTAACCCAACAAACATCTCCCGCTATATTGTTATTGCTTTTTTTCAATATAAAATATCAGTTAATGGGTGTATTTCTTAACAGTAATTTTGGAAATATACAGAGTAATGATGTTTTGAAATTAAATAAAAGAAAATATTTTTACAGTAAATAAAATTATCCAACACGTAGCAGCTATCTGTTTTTATATTATCCATAGCCAGGTAGCAGCTATCTGTTTTTATATATTTTTATTACTGTTTGTATTGTTTTTATACCTTTTTTTTACACAATGTTGTAAATCCACTTCTTCCCCTCCAAAATTGCATTGTAAATATTATTTAGATACATATGAATGATCATATCTAAAGAATTTTATTAGAAGATAGTAATTTTAATTTGAGCAGTCATGATCGTTTTTGGCTCAAATATAGTTATATTTTTTAAATTGTTGTTTTTTCCTGTAGTTTTCATTGTAGGTTTTTTTTATTTTTTATTATTACTTTTTTTAGTTTCTTACATTTCCATTTCTTTTCATACCCATGTTATTAAAGAAGGAACTTGCCAAGGTCTTTATTCATATGTCAATAACAAATAATAATAATAATAATAATAATAATAATTACCACCACGATCTTTTCCATTTTTAATGACACATTTCTGCGCCTTCAACTTTTTAAACGTAATTTCTTTTGAAATGCAACTTGCCTTTTAAAGTTTTAAGGAATTGTTATTATTATTTTTTTCATTCTTAATTCAGTAATTAATTTAAGAGTACAATATTTTTTTGTTTTCTTAACGATGTTAAAATTTATTTTTATTTCCGTTAACGTGATTTGTTCTACAAAATATTTTTTACTTTATATATATGTACAATAATTTTACAACAGCATTTAAGAGTCCAAAGTTTAATCAAACTATCATCAGTACGGTTTTCCTGACATAAAACAACAAGAATAGAAAGAGTTTTATACATCAGATACATACTATTATTTGTTAATAAAAATTGTATTTTTTTTTACAAAATATTTTATTTAACATTGATGCTTAATGCAATACATTGCATAATGTTGATTATATAATTTTCTAGGATTCCGTGCGAACAGAATATCGTTGCAAGAATTTCCCTTCTTTCTTCTCTCTTAATAATTATTCTTAGTTTCTTAATTTTGTAATATTAAAACCAAAATATTTTTTCTTTTTTATTCAAAATCACCCATTATTTCATCAATCTTATCTGCGATTGAGTAACATTTTAACAAAATAAGAACAAGCATTTTATTCAGCAACGAATTATTTAAGAACATTTCCAGTACCGTTTTCTTGAAAAAATTCTTAATTTTATTTATTTTTGGCATCACAATCATTTTTTAAAATTTAAACTCATAATTATTACATCAACAATATTAAAATGGATCACATGATTAAAAATTTAATCTGTAGAACATGTAAATATTATCTTTGAAACTTTTTAGTGTCCGATTTATTATATGAGTGAACGATTTATTATATGAATTGCAGCACTTTTTTAGCAAATTACTTTATTTTAAAATAATGTTTTGGCTATAGTTTTTTTCATATTATCAAGTTTTAAAATGTATAAATTGAAACACTATATTTATTAACGAACCCTCAATATTTCATATGTTTTTTTTTTTTTTTTTTTTGCAAACAAATTTCAGGTTTATAAAGCATTGACAAATAAAAACAGATTCTAAATAATATACCTACCATGTTTTATATTTGTTTAGCAATGTTCCTTTATCTTCTAAAGAGTAATTTCTAAAGAAGTATATTTAATAATTTTCTAGTGTGTTTTTGTGCTTGACTTATTTTTATTACAGTAAAATAAGAATTATCATATATATATATTTTAATAATTTGTACGTTACAGACATTTCCTTTTTTTTAAACAGAACAATAATTTCTTATATTTTAATAAAGTTTTTAAAAATCTTTTAACAGTATTATATGTACGTATTTTTCTATAAACTTATTACAATAAGAAATCAAAATAAATAAATATAAATAATTATTGCAATATTTTCTGAATTCCATACTGAACAAAGAACTATGCAAAAGTACAAATTAAAAAATTTGAAAAATTATTTCTGTAAATTTTTTTCTTTTTAAAATTTCTATATAATGTTGAAGAAAGAAATTAAATATTTTTAAGAAAATTTATCCCTTCAAAAAGATTCATGTCAATGAATTTCATATTAATCCCCTCCTGTATAAAAATGATTTTTATTTAAACCTATTTTGTTGCTTTTAAAAATGTTTTAAAAAATTACTACTCTAGCAATTGCTCCAAAAAACGGCGCCAAATATCCCAGAACCAGATATCTAGCAACCCTAAAACACCTCCTCTTTCATTGGCCATCAAGTTCCCCCCCTTCTTCGGCGTCACGGAATGAGTAAGGCGTGTGATCCGTCAGTTACTCATGGTCTTTCACTAGCGATCTAACCACGTTTTTGATAACATGCTTTAGTACTTATGCCCAACGCTGACCATTACCTGTAAACCTGTGTTTCAAAATCAAGCGCCGTCAACTCTCGCTCATCATCACCATGCTGCTGTTCGCCGCACTGGTATTGATTATAACGAGTGCCTTTGGATCTGAACTGTGCAAAGAAAAAGAATGGTACAATGACATGACAGGCAATTGTCACCCCTGCACAGTTTGTGCAGGTAAGTCGTGGGAACTGTCTCCATGCGTGGAATTCGCGGACACGATGTGCGTCAACCTGATCGAAATAGGACGATCACTGCAGAAGAAAATCGAAATAGATCAAAAGAGGTCTCAAGATTCCAATCATCCTCATAAATGGCACGAGATGGAAGGAAACGATCAGTCGGTTTCTGGAGTGTTTACAAAGGAGAAAATTTCTGTTTCTCACACGGATTTCGATGAAGTAGAGAGCATGTGGAATCAAGTGATTCTCATCTCTCTCAGCGTGGGATTTCTCCTTGTTGTTGTCGGCATTGTCTTAATGATGATGAGATACTGTGTAAAAATCGGAAACCGAAATGGTGAGTGATATTTTTTCATTATTTAAAATGTAAATAATTTCTAGAAGTCGACATTTAGAATATTTATTGTTAGCTTATTCAATTATTTATAGCAAAAATCGTTTACAGTTGATAAAAACAGTTATCAGTGAACAGGAATTCAGACCTTGCAATTCATTTTAATTCTTTTTTTCCTTCTTCTAAGTGCTGTATAGCAATGAATAATTGACAAAAAGTTAGAAATTATCAAGATTCATAAATCTAATTTAGATTTTTCACCAACCAATAAATAAAATCTTGCATTATTTCTTGTTGAATTTACAAATAATTCCAAATCGAAATAACTATTTACTATAAAATTCTTCATTTCAGTTTAATGGTGGCAAAATTCAAAAGAAGATGCAGGGATATGTAACACATATCAGTATTATGATTTTTGTAATAAAACTATAATGAATTACACTTTTTATTGATTTCATTACTAAATATAAGAAGGGAAATTTTTTAGTAAGAATTTAATTTTAATGCATTTTCCAGGATTAGGAAAAAAAAAAAAAAAGATCACTGTTAGTTTTGGTGGAAAAAAAGAATTTGCTTTTCAATATAACAGTTATTCATTATTACAAAATGTAGCTGAAATCTGCCACTAATAACTTTAAATTAAAATAATAATTCGAAATATTTTAAAGTTGTCAAAAATATTTAAAAATCACAGCTTATTTCAGTGAATAATTTTTGCAAAGTACTAATAGCTCATTGTGTGTATTGTTTATAATTTTATATGAAATTATGTATTGATTATTAAAATACCCAAAATTAATAAATGTTGATTTACATTTATGATATATTTTTCTTATACCAAGGGCATTTGAGAAAAAAAAAAATAACATTTCGAGACAAAGATAAAATTTTAATATCTTCTAAGGTTAAAAAACCTAGCTAATTCTTAATATCAACTGTAATTTTATAAAATTAATTTTTAATACAAAAGTAACAATATTTTGGTAATAATTTTTAAAATGTCAGTATGAGTAACTAGATTTAATAAACATATAAATGTTTAATCTTATATTTGTAATAAATGAAATGAACTTAATTTAAGTAGAAAATTCTATTACAAATTTGTTAAACATTTTAAATTTTAATAAAATTTTGAAATATATTGAAAATTCTCTTTTTCTGAGTTTTGGGAAATTTAATTAGTACTTGATATTTAATTGGTATAATAGCTCTAAAATAAATGAATATATTTTTGTACATTTATCAAGACTCTTATTTTTAGTAGTAATTATTATTATTATTATATATTCTTATTATTTATTATGTTATTGGTATAAGACTTAAAAAAATGTAATTATCTAAAAAAATCTTAGTAATGAATAATTTATTAAGTATGAAAAAATAATAACATTTATTTAATGAAAGTTATGGTTTTTGTAAATTAGAATTAATTAAAAATCATTAATATTATGATGCCTTTAAATAAATTGGATTATCTGTACAAAATAAAATGCTGTGCAGTGAACTGATCACAATTTGCTTCTTATTCTATTTGGTAAAATATTATTTTTTCTTCTAAATGTATATTATGAATATTGTTGATAAATCAAAGTTGCTAATTAAAATATTTCTGTTAAATTCATAATAAATGTTTTGAAATAAAATTTAATTCTTTTGATCAGCTTTCTGTCAACAATTATATATTTTTGTTTCTGAAAGAAATATTTAGTCAAGAAGGAAAATTAATTCTAAGCTTTTTTTTTTTTTCAAATTACTATAAACACTATTAATTATATAATTAGATAAACACCATTTTAAATTGTTGTATGTTTATATTATAAATTTATTAAAATAAACCACGATATTATGATATATTTAGTTATTGTTTTGATTTACAGAATATATGTGTATAGTTTGAATCATTATTTAAATATTACCAAAAGTAAGATAAAAATTTAAAAGGAATTTTAAGAAGAAAATACAAGTGAAGACTTGTGTTTTTTTACTAATTTCCAATATCAAGAGACTTAAAGAACATGTTTCTTAATGTAAAACTATTTTTGAAACCTACTTTTAAGTCAACAGTTCTGTATATTTTTTATTAATTTTCCAGGCCAACATAAAAAAAAAAAAAGTTTTTAATTTTTAAGCATAGTACCAAATAAATTATTTGGTAGTTGGGTTTAATCTCAATTTCTGCATAAATATTTTATACAAAAAAATAAAAATTTTTTTTGCATTAATGAAATTTTTATGCTTTAAAATCAAGTTCAATTCAATTTTAATTTTACATTTGTAAAAATTCACATTAACTGAATTTGTGATATGTCAAATGTTTCTAAATATTAAAGTGTTTATTGATGTTGGCCAAATTTTTTATTTTTAGATTTTTTCCTGTTTAATATTCAAAGTTAGTTATTAATTATATAACTTATATTTTATTAATGAACTTAAATCATACCAATAGTATTTAATTAGTGGTATAATGTTTATTAATTAAATATCCAATAAGTCTATCTTTCTGCATTTTAATATTATTACAAATTTTTAATTAAATTTGAATTTTTCTTAATATATATAATTTTTTTTTGAAAGGTATTTAATCTGTTTACTGTAGAATACGATATCTTATTTTAATATTAAGCATACATAATTATTATAATTAATTATTAAATCTGATCTATTAGTTAATCTTTTGCTATTGTACGAAAAACTGATAACATTGTTAGTTAATTGAAAATCTAGATAAATAACCTTAGCAAAATTTTATTCCCTTTTATACACGATAATTTATAGTGAGAAATTCTTTAAAATATTTATTCATTGAACTCTTTAGATTTTTACATATTAATGAACAGCATTTCATTAGGAAAGGACGTAATTAAGTTTTAAATTCAAACTGTAGCATATTGTACAATGGTAAAAATTTGCATGAGGTTCATTTTGTTTTACAATTTTTACATTTTCATAAAGGGTAACTTGATGACTATTTTTTCATTTTTGTTTATTATACGCCAACGCGAATTTCCACATAGGTCAGCTGCAAAAAAAGAATCCTTTCAGCTTTTCTAAACAGTCTGGTTTCACCCATCTCTTGTCTGTAACCGTGGGAAAACGCACCCTAGTTAGTGTTTCTTGAAGGTTTATTTTCTTACTTCGTATAGATGTTGACATTTGGACCTTGATTTATGGGTAAAAAAAAACTTTTCTGGTTTACATTTCCTAATCCCAGACCTTACCCAAAACCATCTGCTAGTACTTTGATGATAATGCTAAGACTACAAGAGTAAGAACAAATCTAAAACAAAATAAAGAAATAAATAAAATAATATAAAAAGTAACAAAGAGATATCTGGTGGGGTAGATAATAAAGAAGATAACTTCTGAATTTGTTCTTTAACTTGTTTGTTTATTGTTGTAATCTGAAATGATAATATGTCATTTCTATACATCTTTTATATTTCAAGACAAATAGCTCTTTGTCTTACTTTGTTCGAAAGGGCTATCGTATAGATTTTTAATGAATGCTTGTGGTTGAAATTCCATCATTCTTTTCGTGGAGTGTTATTTTTCAATAAAAACAAAATTTTTGTTGAGGATAATAATTTTAAGAAAGAGAAGAATTGAATTAGAACATTCACTTTCTTAGAGAATTAAAGTTCTTAAATTTGATCCTTAAATTAATAATTAAATCAGTAATAAAATTAAAAGAAAAAAATAAAAAACGTCGATTTGTTATGCAATCAGAAGCCATATTTGTAAATAATTTTATTCTTTATTAAGCTTTAAAAACCCACAGTAAAAGATATTTAACTGATTTTATGAATCTTTTAAAAACTCTTTTTGTTAAAAGTGACTATTAGTCATATTGTATTTTGGAAACATAATTTAGAATTTTATTCGGTAAAAAACACGATCGTGTAGAAATGTCTCAACGAAATTCGAAGAAACTATTATATGTGCTTATATTTCAACAAATTAGTTTTGTTTTCATACGCTTTTATTTTATTGATTAACTTTAACTATTATTTACTGTTTATTTGACTAGTTTTTTGATAGATGCATATGTATTTTATTAGTTTTTATTGTATGGCATCTTTGGATATATTTTATATTTGGAAAATTTTGTATGGCCAAAATGATTAAGTTCTAGGTAATGTTTTATTGCTAATTAATAATAAAGTCTAAAATAAAGTAATTTTTAATTAATTAAATTATTTAATCTAATGCAGTTTTTTTTTTTTTTTTTTTTTCAATTATGAATTTACCCAGTAGAAGAAAATGGATATTAATCTGTTAAAAAAATGTCACTTAAAAAAAAAAGATTAAAATAGTATTTTTGCTCTCGAATTCTGTCCTGCTATTTCTAAGATTGCATTAGTTTTTTACCATTAGTCATAATTAAAATTTCCACACATAAATCCAAAATAAAAAAAACAACAAACCTTCAGTTACTAGCAATAAATTCATCCATTTTCTGCAGAGTAAGAAAATGTAAAGTTAATTTTCTAGTTCCTAGAACGTGAAGTAAGGGTACTGTTGTGAAAGATGTATGGAATCCCAGTTTTTATCTCCCTGCTTTAAAAGGGGCTACTTTTCTGGTAAGTTCTTTTGATAAGATGCCATTGTGTATTGCTAAGAGTTTCAAAGTGAACGAAGCATTTCCGGTGATTTGCTATCAGGCCTGTATGACCTGTTTTCTGTCATACTTACTTTCCTTTTTATCTAGTATTTCTATTTCTAAAACTGAATCACAATTCGGGCTGTGATTCAGTTTTAGAAGTGATAATGCACCCAGCTTAGCTTGCTGTACGACATAGATTCGAATGAACTAATACCATTTGTTGTTGTCATTGTTTTCACAAACGTGGAGATTCAATGATAATTGTGGTAGCGTTTGTAAGCGTTTCACAGTGATAATCAAGCAACTTGGGGGAGAAGTTACTTTTAGAAATCCTCCAGGAAGACTTCAATTCCGCATACCCATTGCTGTGCTGTTCATGATGTATATTAGGGGAACACAATTTTTCTTCTCCCCCGCACAAAAAAAGAATGCTTATTTACTTCTTAATCAATTTTGGGGTCTGTATGTTAAGTAAAATATAAAAAATACTCATATTCTTTGAAAAGCTTTCAATTAAAAAAAAAAAAAAAAAAAAAAAATTAGTTTTTATTCGTACATAAATTTGTCTATTACATGGAATTTTCCCCTTAGGAATTTTTGAAGTCGTAACGAGTTTTTTTTCGTTTGCATGTAGCAGCACTATTGGCGATAAAAATGGGTGCATGTTCTGATATCCGTTCCAGTGCTCACTTTGGGTTCTGTATCATGTATTAAATCCAAGTAGGTTTATTTGTGATAAGTGAGGTATCTAAAAACGAAATGGAGGTTATTTTCATATAGTTAACTGATACTCTTTTAAGCTATTGAGGAGGTGGGATCCTCCTGGTAATATTGTGTAAAGATTACTAGAATTTATGTAATCAAAGGAATTCCTATTTTCTGTATTCATTTACACAAAGGGTTTACTATCTTTCTCTTCTAGTGGCTCCTTTGTGTGATTATATAATTCCAAAAAAAATAATTGTATTATTTCCTCTTGTTATACAGCCCCGTTTTTATATCATACATCTGTGCATTTCACTGCCACTTTAAAGTAAAAAAAGATGTTGCCAAAAGAATTTTAAGGGTTTTGATTTTAATGTTAATATAAGTAGAAATTAATGTAACGTTAGTTGTAATGATGATATAAATTTTTATTTCCAATTTCGTTAGTTTCATCTCTTGCTTTCAAATAGAACAAATAATTCCAAAATGACCTGCATTACTCAATAGGGGGAATGAGATTCTTCAACAAAAATGGCGTCCTCCTCACACCGCAAGTATGACTCAACAGGAACTGAAGGAATTTAGATGGGAATTTCTATCTCATCCATCTTGTAGTCCAGACAAGCCCCTATCAGGTTATTATCTGTTTAGATCTCTGCAGCATTTTCTTGATGGCAAAAATTTAAGTAATAAACAAGAGATCGAAAATTCCTTAAATGATTATATTGCTGCAAAACCGAACCATGTTCTTATAAGATGGGATCAAAATATTGTTCGAACGATGTTTAAATGTCTTAGAAAATGACGGAGAATTTATTAATGATCAAATATGTAAAACAGTAAATATTTTTTTTCCTTTCAAAATTGTCGATCTAAATCCTGTATTACTTTTATGTTCAACCTACCATGTGAAGTAATGAAAAGGTCTTTCTTCTGTGACTCCCGATATGTGTGATAAAATAAGGATTACTTTGCTAAAATAATTTTAATTTTTATTATTTGCCAATCAGACATGGGCATATAACATTTTCACATTCATTTAAATTTTATGATAAGCATGTCATCTGATATCCTCACAATAATTCGCCATCATGTTATGATAGCATAATCTGAGATATACGAGTATGTGATTAAATCCTATTTTTACATCCATTTGTTGTTGACGACGCTTTTATAGTATTTATATGCTGCTATCAGGTGAACGTATTCTTTTTCATTTATTTATGATGACTTGCGTGTCATCTGATATCCAATTAATGACGCAGTTTGCGTCATTTTGTTCGGATTTTTTAGTGATGATTGCTTAATCTGAGAAATTTATCAAGTTGTAAATCTATACCATATTGTTGTCATATCTCTATTATTATTGTAGGAGTTAATTTTGTTGACTAATATTTTTTTTCTTTTTTTAGACATTTGAAATTTGTAGTATGTTTACTATAACTGGATGACTTTGTTTTGGAATCAATTTACTTAAAATTATCTAATTTAAATTAGTAACTAATAGTAATTTTTAACGTTATGAATGAATACTTTGAGATAATGTGCGCATTATTTGGTATCAATTCAGATATTCACCTTGGGTTCGGGTATATTTTAATGTCATAATTTCAGAAACAATTGACTTTTTATTGTTAGATTGAGACTATTTTGCGTATAGATAGCTGCTATTATATATAATTATTTTGAAGTTTTACTTGAAGTTTACTTCGATAATTATACGAATATTATGAGAAACGAAACCCGAAATTTTAAGAAATGGCAAAAAGCGATTTAAAACCCCTTACATTTATATTTAAGTTGTCAATTTTGTACAGTTTGCGGAACCTTAATTTTCTGTTTGTACTTTAATGAAAAGAATATGCGCGCCATCTGATATTCATTAAAATGTCGTCTTCTATTATCTTCAGTCTCCATTCTGCTTTGGTTTATTTAGATTTTTTTTCTTTTAGTATTTGCATAATTTGATATTCTTGCGCTTAAATTTTCCTTTTTAATTTTTTCTGTTGTTATTAAATATTGTATTCGTTTGTATGTCTTTTTATATGATGATTTGCGTGTCATCTGATATCCGTTCATTGACGCAACCTGTGTCAATTGATTTGGATTTGTTTTGTGATGATTGCTTAATCTGAAGAGCACAGGCATTTTTTTTTTATCTTAAATTAGCAAGTTAATTATCTCCACCACTGGCTTTCATTTTTGATGTTGGTGGTGTACAGTTGACTAAAAATTTGATGGTGGCTTGATTTAGAAAACAACATTCTTCCTTACTATTGTGAAATGTTTCTATGTTGAGAACTTGACTATGTTGAGAACTGATTACATTTAGCTGTGCATCTTCGATTCTCCATCATCCTTTAATTTGTTTGTATTTGATTGTGATGATTAACATAATCTGCCTTATCCATGTACTGAGGAAATCTCCCCAGTAACACTACTGTACATTTGTTTGGTATGTGCATGGTGTGCAATTTATTGTATTACTTATTTGATATTTTTATATTGTACTTTATTAAAAAAATAATTTTTTTGTTGTTGTTCTGTGATGAGAACATGCGCGTCACCTGATGTCCATTCAACTGCGCACCTTGGGTTCTCCATCGTGTGTTTGTTGTTTGGATTTGTTTGTGATGATTGCACAATCTGTGAAATGCGAATTTTGAGCAATATCTGTGCAGTGAGAAAATTTTATTGGCAAAAGTATATAGTGTGCAATTTATTACGTTTTTAATTGGCAAATTTTCAAATTGTGGTAATGTAGTGAATGATTTTTTCTTCTGATGAGAACATGCGCGTCACCTGATGTTTGTTCAGCTACTCATTTTGGGTTCTTCATGCATATTAGTTTGTTTGGATTTATGTGGTGATTGCATAATCTGAATTTCTGTTTATTAGTCAAGGAATTCGATTTATCTCTTTTTAATGATTATATACATATTACCTGATATTCATTTATTGAAGCAGCTGGAATTAATTGGTTTGGATTTCCTTTGTGATAATTGCTTGATCTGATATTCATTTACTTTCTATCTTAACTGAGTAAACAGTAAATTATTTGGGCCACTAGATTTGTATTTGGACTTTGATGATGTGGTGTTTAAATAGTTTGATTGATTAATTTGAGAAACTTACAAAATCCTGTAAGTAGTGTAGTGATTGTGTTTTGCAACGAGAACATTCGCGTCATCTGATATCGAATTCAATTACTTACCTTGGGGTCTTCATAGTTGGTAAGTTTGTTAAGCCGCTTGAGACGAGAGTAAGAGACAAGCGAGTCGTACATGGGAACCAATTATAAATCTTTTGTTTAGTGGCAGAACTTTCACAGTGAGTCAACTGTCTCACTCGCCCCAACCAGAGTCGGTTTTTCTCGCACATCAAAGGGATTTTCGCAGGCGGCATTTTCGACTAGCTGTCACTCATAACGTCACAGATAACGTAGCTTGTTTCTCGCTGTCAGATGTAGACACTCTGAGCAAGAACGATTCGCTTGTCTCGTACTCTCGTCTGGACACTGCTTTAGGATTTATGTTATGATTGCATAATCTGAACTACAGAAATTTTTATTTGAAATGATTGTCTGTGCGCCATATATGTCTTTTCTTAATTCCAGTCGTTTCTTCTCTGATAAGTGAAAGAATTCGTTTTAATATCTTTTTTCTGATGATAATGCGTGTCATCTGATATCCATTCAATGATGCAGCTGGCGTCAGTTGGTTTGGATTTCTTTCATGATGATAGCTTAATATCTGAAATTCACGAGTTTATGTCTTAACTAAGTAAGGAATTTTTTGTTATTTTAAGTTAATATACTTTCTTAATTCCAGTCGTTTCTTCTTGTGATAAGTGAAATAATTCGTTTTTATATCTTTTTTCTGATGATAATGCGTGTCATCTGATATCCATTCAATGATGCAGCTGGCGTCAGTTGGTTTGGATTTCTTTCGTGATGATAGCTTAATATCTGAAATTCACGAGTTTATGTCTTAACTAAGTAAGGAATTTTGTTATTTTAAGTTAATATACTTTCTTAATTCCAGTCGTTTCTTCTTGGGCTAAGTGAAATAATTCGTTTTTATATCTTTTTTTTTCTGATGATAATGCGTGTCATCTGATGTCCATTCAATGATGCAGCTGGCGTCAGTTGGTTTGGATTTCTTTCATGATGATAACTTAATATCTGAAGTTCACGAGTTTATGTCTTAACTAAGTAAGGAATTTTGTTATTTTAAGTTAATATACTTTCTTAATTCCAGTCGTTTCTTCTTGGGATAAGTGAAAGGTTTTTATATCTTTTCTGATGATAATGCGTGTCATCTGATGTCCATTCAATGATGCAGCTGGCGTCAGTTGGTTTGGATTTCTTTCATGATGATAACTTAATATCTGAAGTTCACGAGTTTATGTCTTAACTAAGTAAGGAATTTTGTTATTTTAAGTTAATATACTTTCTTAATTCCAGTCGTTTCTTCTTGTGATAAGTGAAAGAATTCGTTTTTATATCTTTTTTCTGATGATAATGCGTGTCATCTGATATCCATTCAATGATGCAGCTGGCGTCAGTTGGTTTGAATTTCTTTCGTGATGATAGCTTAATATCTGAAATTCACGAGTTTATGTCTTAACTAAGTAAGGAATTTTTGTTATTTTAAGTTAATATACTTTCTTAATTCCAGTCGTTTCTTCTTGTGATAAGCGAAAGAATTCGTTTTTATATCCTTTTTCTGATGATAATGCGTGTCATCTGATATCCATTCAATGATGCAGCTGGCGTCAGTTGGTTTGTATTTCTTTCATGATGATAGCTTAATATCTGAAATTCACGAGTTTATGAGTAAGGAATTTTTGTTATTTTAAGTTAATATACTTTCTTAATTCCAGTCGTTTCTTCTTGTGATAAGTGAAATAATTCGTTTTTATATCTTTTTTCTGATGATAATGCGTGTCATCTGATGTCCATTCAATGATGCAGCTGGCGTCAGTTGGTTTTGGATTTCTTTCATGATGATAGCTAATATCTGAAATTCACGAGTTTATGTCTTAACTAAGTAAGGAATTTTTGTTATTTTAAGTTAATATACTTTCTTAATTCCAGTCGTTTCTTCTTGGGATAAGTGAAAGAATTCGTTTTTATATTTTTTTCTGATGATAATGCGTGTCATCTGATGTCCATTCAATGATGCAGCTGGCGTCAGTTGGTTTGGATTTCTTTCATGATGATAACTTAATATCTGAAGTTCACGAGTTTATGTCTTAACTAAGTAAGGAATTTTTGTTATTTTAAGTTAATATACTTTCTTAATTCCAGTCGTTTCTTCTTGTGATAAGTGAAAGAATTCGTTTTTATATCTTTTTTCTGATGATAATGCGTGTCATCTGATATCCATTCAATGATGCAGCTGGCGTCAGTTGGTTTGAATTTCTTTCGTGATGATAGCTTAATATCTGAAATTCACGAGTTTATGTCTTAACTAAGTAAGGAATTTTGTTATTTTAAGTTAATATACTTTCTTAATTCCAGTCGTTTCTTCTTGTGATAAGCGAAAGAATTCGTTTTTATATCCTTTTTCTGATGATAATGCGTGTCATCTGATATCCATTCAATGATGCAGCTGGCGTCAGTTGGTTTGTATTTCTTTCATGATGATAGCTTAATATCTGAAATTCACGAGTTTATGTCTTAACTAAGTAAGGAATTTTTGTTATTTTAAGTTAATATACTTTCTTAATTCCAGTCGTTTCTTCTTGTGATAAGTGAAATAATTCGTTTTATATCTTTTTTCTGATGATAATGCGTGTCATCTGATATCCATTCAATGATGCAGCTGGCGTCAGTTGGTTTGGATTTCTTTCATGATGATAGCTTAATATCTGAAATTCACGAGTTTATGTCTTAACTAAGTAAGGAATTTTTGTTATTTTAAGTTAATATACTTTCTTAATTCCAGTCGTTTCTTCTTGTGATAAGTGAAAGAATTCGTTTTTATATCTTTTTCTGATGATAATGCGTGTCATCTGATATCCATTCAATGATGCAGCTGGCGTCAGTTGGTTTGAATTTCTTTTCGTGATGATAGCTTAATATCTGAAATTCACGAGTTTATGTCTTAACTAAGTAAGGAATTTTTGTTATTTTAAGTTTATATACTTTCTTAATTCCAGTCGTTTCTTCTTGTGATAAGTGAAAGAATTCGTTTTTATATCTTTTTTTCTGATGATAATGCGTGTCATCTGATATCCATTCAATGATGCAGCTGGCGTCAGTTGGTTTGGATTTCTTTCGTGATGATAGCTTAATATCTGAAATTCACGAGTTTATGTCTTAACTAAGTAAGGAATTTTGTTATTTTAAGTTAATATACTTTCTTAATTCAGTCGTTTCTTCTTGTGATAAGTGAAAGAATTCGTTTTTATATCTTTTTCTGATGATAATGCGTGTCATCTGATATCCATTCAATGATGCAGCTGGCGTCAGTTGGTTTGAATTTCTTTCGTGATGATAGCTTAATATCTGAAATTCACGAGTTTATGTCTTAACTAAGTAAGGAATTTTTTGTTATTTTAAGTTAATATACTTTCTTAATTCCAGTCGTTTCTTCTTGTGATAAGTGAAAGAATTCGTTTTTATATCTTTTTTTCTGATGATAATGCGTGTCATCTGATATCCATTCAATGATGCAGCTGGCGTCAGTTGGTTTGGATTTCTTTCGTGATGATAGCTTAATATCTGAAAATTCACGAGTTTATGTCTTAACTAAGTAAGGAATTTTTGTTATTTTAAGTTAATATACTTTCTTAATTCCAGTCGTTTCTTCTTGTGATAAGTGAAATAATTCGTTTTTTATATCTTTTTCTGATGATAATGCGTGTCATCTGATATCCATTCAATGATGCAGCTGGCGTCAGTTGGTTTGAATTTCTTTCGTGATGATAGCTTAATATCTGAAATTCACGAGTTTATGTCTTAACTAAGTAAGGAATTTTTGTTATTTTAAGTTAATATACTTTCTTAATTCAGTCGTTTCTTCTTGTGATAAGTGAAAGAATTCGTTTTTATATCTTTTTCTGATGATAATGCGTGTCATCTGATGTCCATTCAAAGATGCAGCTGGCGTCAGTTGGTTTGTATTTCTTTCGTGATGATAGCTTAATATCTGAAATTCACGAGTTTATGTCTTAACTAAGTAAGGAATTTTTTGTTATTTTAAGTTAATATACTTTCTTAATTCCAGTCGTTTCTTCTTGTGATAAGTGAAAGAATTCGTTTTATATCTTTTTTCTGATGATAATGCGTGTCATCTGATGTCCATTCAATGATGCAGCTGGCGTCAGTTGGTTTGGATTTCTTTCGTGATGATAGCTTAATATCTGAAATTCACGAGTTTATGTCTTAACTAAGTAAGGAATTTTGTTATTTTAAGTTAATATACTTTCTTAATTCCAGTCGTTTCTTCTTGGGATAAGTGAAAGAATTCGTTTTTATATCTTTTTTCTGATGATAATGCGTGTCATCTGATGTCCATTCAATGATGCAGCTGGCGTCAGTTGGTTTTGGATTTCTTTCATGATGATAACTTAATATCTGAAGTTCACGAGTTTATGTCTTAACTAAGTAAGGAATTTTGTTATTTTAAGTTAATATACTTTCTTAATTCCAGTCGTTTCTTCTTGTGATAAGTGAAAGAATTCGTTTTTATATCTTTTTCTGATGATAATGCGTGTCATCTGATATCCATTCAATGATGCAGCTGGCGTCAGTTGGTTTGGATTTCTTTTCGTGATGATAGCTTAATATCTGAAATTCACGTGAGTTTATGTCTTAACTAAGTAAGGAATTTTTGTTATTTTAAGTTAATATACTTTCTTAATTCCAGTCGTTTCTTCTTGGGATAAGTGAAAGAATTCGTTTTTATATCTTTTTTCTGATGATAATGCGTGTCATCTGATGTCCATTCAATGATGCAGCTGGCGTCAGTTGGTTTGGATTTCTTTCGTGATGATAACTTAATATCTGAAATTCACGAGTTTAGGCCTTAACTAAGTAAGGAATTAATTATCTCGACCACCTGATTTCAATTTGGATTTTGGTGGTTTTTTAATTTGAGAATCTTTCAATATCAGGTAGTGTAGTGATTATTTTTGTGATGAGAACATGCGGGTCATCTGAAGTAAATTGAACTGCGCACCTTGGGTTCTCCATCGTGCGTCCGTTTGTTTGGATTTTTGTGATGATTGCATAATCTGATATAAACGAATTTTATGCCTTTAAGTGTGTGTTGAACATATCTTATTGGAAAAATGTACTATATGTATATATATATTTGGATATGTACGATATATTATGTTTTTAATTGGCAAAACTTTCAATTTGTGGTAGTATAGTGAATTTCTTTTTTTATATGATGATAGCATGCGCGTCATCTGATATCCATTTGGCTGGACATCTTGGGTTCTCCATCGTGCGTTAGTTTGTTTGGATTTGTTTGTGATGATTGCTTATTCTGATACGTACGAATTTTATGCCTTATATATGTGTTGAACAAATCTTATTTGCAAAAGTACTATATGTTTGGATGTGTACAATATATTATGTTTTTTAACTGATAAATTTTCTAATTGCTGTAGTGTAGTGAATTTTTTTTTTTATATGATGATAGCATGCGCGTCATCTGATATCCATTCGGCTGCACACCTTGGGTTCTCCATCGTGCGTTAGTTTGTTTGGATTTGTGTGATGATTGCATATTCTGAAATTGAGCTATAAAATGTTTTTTTAGATGAGTGTATGTTTTCACATTTACGTTTTTTTTGTGTGTGTGTGGGGGGGGTTATTAATTTAATGATTGTATAATTGAGAAATAATTTTTTTATATAGAAAGACTATTAGGTCATTCAGGGTCATTTGTTAACATTTTTAACCTACGTAAAATAATTTTGAAAAAATTGTTAAAAATTTTATTTTAATACTCATTGCTAATGTTATAAATTGTTTGTTATTTAAAAGTAGTCTACTCTTGAAAGTTAAGAATTTTAATAGGCAAATATTTCACTATCGTTGCTTTTGGTACCTTAAATGGAAACAATAGTAAAATTTTGTTAGGTGTCTGCATTTCTCATTTTTCTTCTAGATAACCTTTTGTTCTTCTACTGAAGGCCAATGCATGGGTAAATCTCTCAGTAGCTCTTCTCATTTACAACTCACAGTAGCATCCGCACATATTTCAAAGTAATCATCTATTCTCAGTGCAACGTACGAATGCACTGCTGACGGCGCGTTACAAGAAAATTACTTGACCCCGACTCGGGTATTCGGCGATGTGTGGAACAATGAAAGTTATTAGATAAAACCCCCACCCCTTTTTCCCCCTCTTTTTTTTTACACGATATGTTTGTTTTTTTAAATATTTTTAATTTATCATCAAACGCGTCGTTAGTTTTATTGGGTCACTAAGTTCTGTACTGTTGCGCAAAGGTTACTTTCTTAAGAGACTTGATTTAGATTACGTCCATCGTGTTGTCACGTTGTGACCTTGGAAGGGTTAGAAGAGCTTTATTTTTGTCGAGTTTGAAAAATGGGGTTTGGTAAGCTATGAATTGGTATTCAAATTGAAGTTTAAAATTAAGAATTTCTTTAGCGTGTTACGAGAAAATATGATACAGCCATTTGGAAATAAATTTATTCTTAATAATAAAAATGTGATGTCGTTATTTTCGATTCTTCTTCTTCGCAAAAAGTTATATTTGTGGCAAGGTAATCTTGATGTTTCTAAGCATGTTTAATTCTCCTGTCGAAGAAATGTTTTTAAATGACGTAAAACTGTCTGAAGAATTTTCGCCGTGACGTGTTCTGTTTAATAATATTCTGCACTCTACGACAAATACTCGTTCGAATTTTTTTCGTCAATGAAAATATTCTTCTTTACTGGCATTACAGGCTTTGAACTTCCAATACAGCAGCTTTGTATCTGTCTTTCTCCAATGTTAATCTCTTCGAGTTAATAATTTTCAGTTGTCTTAAGATCCTCTTCGACACTATCAATCCACCTTTCCCTTGATCTTCCTCTCTTCCTATTGTTGAACAATTTACATAACATAATCCTTTTAATGATGTTTCCCTCATCTCTGCAATGTACATGTCCGAGCCAGCGGATTCTTTGTGATTTGGCATATCTCACGATATCTCTATTTTTAATTAGGTGTTCAATTTCCTTTGTTTGGTCTTCTAATCCATGTATTATTATCAACTCTTTGTCACTAAATTTTCCTCTCAAAGGTCCTGATGCAAAGAAAGTTCTTAGCGTTTAATGTCCACGTGTTTATATATCCACGTTTATATAATATATATTGTATAGGATGACTGAATGTTATCTTGAAAAAACAGTTTTTTTTTTTATTAAATCATCTTCCAATGCATTTTAGTAAGTCTCATAAAACAAATGTATATTCAAACAAATAAATACATTCAAAATTTGTATGCTTCACAAACATTTTTGTGCTACTTTCTTTCGCTTTCTCTCTTAGTTCTATTCGAGTAACACGGTCGTAAGTTGAGAAATTTTCATTGACAAATGTGAAATAATTTTACTCTGAAAAACAGCTGCCGCGGGCTAAAATCATAATGTAATGCAGGCATCACATTTAGTGCCTCAGGAACATATGCACAGTGCGTGAAATAATCGAGGCTTGCTTAAATTCTCTAAATACAATGTTTCAGTTATTTTAATTATCGATTATTTCTATTCACCTTTATTTTTTATGTATATATTTTACTCTTAACATGAAATTAGGCAGTGCTATTAAGATGATCACTGTAGTTGTTTCGTGATGAAGGAAAATATGTTCATTAATAGTTTTTATATATTAATACCTTGTCAAGATTTTTCAGATTGTTTTCCTTTTTGTGAGTTTCATGATGAGAACATGCGCGTCAGCTTATTTTCATGCAATGTCGTATAGAAGTTTCTCTTCTGTATGATATTTGTGTGCTTTTGATGACTGCTTTCTTCTGAGAACTCTGTTAGTGGTTGTCGGACAAAATTATAGAAAGTATTGGACAGGTTATTCCAATTGGAAATACATTAATACATATTCAGGATTTTTTTCTTTTTTATGAGTTTCATGATGAGAACATGCGCGTCAGCTGATTTTCATGCAATGTCGTACAGGAGGTTCTCTTCTGTATGATATTTGTGTGCTTTTGATGACTGCTTTCTTCTGAGAACTCTGTTAATGGTTGTCGGACAAAATTATAGAAAGTATTGGACAGGTTATTCCAATTGGAAATACATTAATACATATTCAGGATTTTTTTCTTTTTTATGAGTTTCATGATGAGAACATGCGCGTCAGCTGATTTTCATGCAATGTCGTATAGGAGGTTCTCTTCTGTATGATATTTGTGTGCTTTTTGATGATTGCTTTCTTCTGAGAACTCTGTTAATGGTTGTCAGGCAAAATTATAGAATGTATTGCATAGGTTATTTCAATTGGAATTGTATTAATTCAAAGTAGTTTTTCTTTTTATGAGTTTCATGATGAGAACATGCGCGTCAGCTGATTTTCATGCAATGTCGTACAGAGGTTCTCTTCTGTATGATATTGTGTGCTTTTGATGACTGCTTTCTTCTGAGAACTCTGTTAATGGTTGTCAGGCAAAATTATAGAATGTATTGCAGGTTATTTCAATTGGAAATTGTATTTATTCAAATTTTTTTTTCTTTTTTTTTTATGAGTTTCATGATGAGAACATGCGCGTCAGCTGATTTTCATGCAAGTGTCTTACAGAAAGGTTCTCTTCTGTATGATATTTGTGTGCTTTTGATGATTGCTTTCTTCTGAGAACTCTGTTAATGGTTGTCAGGCAAAATTATAGAAAGTATTGAATAGGTTATTCCAATTGGAAATACGTGTCGTACATATTCAGGATTTTTTTTTTTCTTTTTATGAGTTCCATGATGAGAACATGCGCGTCTGTGTCGTATAGGAGGTTCTCTTCTGTATGATATTTGTATGCTTTTGATGATTGCTTTCTTCTGAGAACTCTGTTAATGGTTGTCAGGCAAAATTATAGAAAGTATTGCACAGGTTATTCAATTGGAAATACATTAATTGTATTAATTCAAAGTTTTTTTTCTTTTATGAGTTTCATGATGAGAACATGCGCGTCAGCTGATTTTCATGCAGTGTCTTAGAAGGTTCTCTTCTGTATGATATTTGGTAAAGCTTTTGATGATTGCTTTCTTCTGAGAACTCTGTTAATGGTTGTCAGGCAAAATTATAGAAAGTATTGAACAGGTTAATTCAATTGAGAGGTTAATTTAATTTCAATTTATGAGTTTCATGATGAGAACATGCGCGTCAGCTGATTTTCACACAGTGTCTTACAGAAGGTTCTCTTCTGTTTGATATTTGTGTGAAAGCCTTGAGATGATTGCTTTCTTCTGAGAACTCTGTTAAGGTTGTCAGGCAAAATTATAGAAAGTATTGAATAGGTTAATTTATTACCGTGTCGTACAGAAGATTCTCTTCTGTATGATATCTGTGTATGATATTTGAAGATCTTGATGATTGCTTTCTTCTGAGAACTCTGTTAATGGTTGTCAGGCAAAATTATAGAATGTATTGCATAGGTTATTTCAATTGGAATACATGTATTTATTCAAAGTTTTTTTCTTTTTTATGAGTTTCATGATGAGAACATGCGCGTCAGCTGATTTTCAGGCAGTGTCGTACAGAAGGTTCTCTTCTGTATGATATTTTGTGAAATGCTTTTGATGATTGCTTTCTTCTGAGAACTCTGTTAATGGTTGTCAGGCAAAATTATAGAAAGTATTGAATAGGTTAATTCAATTGAGAGGTTAATTTAATTTTTTTTTCAATTTATGAGTTTCATGATGAGAACATGCGCGTCAGCTTATTTTCACTGCTTTCTTCTGAGAACTCTGTTAATGGTTGTCGGACAAAATTATGTCTTACAGAAGGTTATTCAAGGTTCTCTTCTGTATGGTATTTGTGTGCCTTTGATGATTGCTTTCTTCTGGGAACTCTGTTAATGGTTGTCAGGCAAAATTATAGAAAGTATTGCATAGGTTAATTCAATTGGAATTGTATTAATTCAAAGTAGTGTTTCTTTTTTATGAGTTTCATGATGAGAACATGCGCGTCAGCTGATTTTCACGCATTGTCTTACAGAAGGTTCTCTTCTGTATGATATTTGTGTGAAAACCATGAGATGATTGCTTTCTTCTGAGAACTCTGTTAAAGGTTTTCAGGCAAAATTATAGAAAGTATTGAATAGGTTAATTCAATTGAGAGGTTAATTTAATTTCAATTTATGAGTTTCATGATGAGAACATGCGCGTCAGCTTATTTTCACGCAGTGTCTTACAGAAGGTTCTCTTCTGTATGGTATTTGTGTGAAAGCCTTGAGATGATTGCTTTCTTCTGAGAACTCTGTTAAAGGTTGTCAGGCAAAATTATAGAAAGTATTGAATAGGTTAATTCAATTGGAATTGTATTAATTCAAAAGTAGTTTTCTTTTTATGAGTTTCATGATGAGAACATGCGCGTCAGCTGATTTTCACGCAGTGTACAGAAGGTTCTCTTCTGTATGATATCTGTGTGAAAACCTTGAGATGATTGCTTTCTTCTGAGAACTCTGTTAGAGGTTGTCAGGCAGAATTATAGAATGTATTGCATAGGTTATTTCAATTGGAATTGTATTTATTCAAAGTAGTTTTTCTTTTTATGAGTTTCATGATGAGAACATGCGCGGCAGCTGATTTTCAGGCAGTGTCGTACAGAAGGTTCTCTTCTGTATGATATTTGTGTGAAAGCCTTGAAATGATTGCTTTCTTCTGAGAAATCTGTTAAAGGTTGTCAGGCAAAATTATAGAAAGTATTGAATAGGTTAATTCAATTGAGAGGTTTATTTATTTCAATTTATGAGTTTCATGATGAGAACATGCTCGTCAGCTGATTTTCACGCAGTGTCTTACAGAAGGTTCTCTTCTGTTTGATATTTGTGTGAAAGCCTTGAGATGATTGCTTTCTTCTGAGAACTCTGTTAAAGGTTGTCAGGCAAAATTATAGAAAGTATTGAATAGGTTTATTTCAATGTGGAATTGTGTTGAGATGATTCTGAGAAAGAGGTTGTAGTTTTTGCATAGGTTTTTCAATTGGAATTGTGTTAAAAAAGTAGTTTTTCTTATGAGTTTCATGATGAGAACATGTGCGTCAGCTGATTTTCACGCAGTGTCTTACAGAAGGTTCTCTTCTGTTTGATATTTGTGTGAAAGCCTTGAGATGATTGCTTTCTTCTGAGAACTCTGTTAAAGGTTGTCAGGCAGAATTATAGAATGTATTATAGGTTAAAGTATTGATTTATTCAAAGTAGTTTTTCTTTTTATGAGTTTATTGAGAACACGTCGTGATTTTCAGTGTCTTACAGAAGGTTCTCTTCTGTATGATATTTGTGTGAAAGATCTTGATGATTGCTTTCTTCTGAGAACTCTGTTAGAGGTTGTCAGGCAGAATTATAGAATGTATTGCATAGGTTATTTCAATTGGAATTGTATTTATTCAAAAGTAGTTTTTCTTTTTATGAGTTTCATGATGAGAACATGCGCGTCAGCTGATTTTCACGCAGTGTCTTACAGAAGGTTCTCTTCTGTATGATATTTGTGTGAAAGCCTTGAGATGATTGCTTTCTTCTGAGAACTCTGTTAAAGGTTGTCAGGCAAAATTATAGAAAGTATTGAATAGGTTAATTCAATTGGAATTGTATTAATTCAAAGTAGTGTTTCTTTTTATGAATTTCATGATGAGAACATGCGCGTCAGCTGATTTTCACGCATTGTCTTACAGAAGGTTCTCTTCTGTATGATATTTGTGTGAAAGCCTTGAGATGATTGCTTTCTTCTGAGAACTCTGTTAAAGGTTGTCAGGCAAAATTATAGAAAGTATTGAATAGGTTAATTCAATTGAGAGGTTAATTTAATTTCAATTTATGAGTTTCATGATGAGAACATGCGCGTCAGCTTATTTTCACGCAGTGTCTTACAGAAGGTTTATCTTCTGTATGGTATTTGTGTGAAAGCCTTGAGATGATTGCTTTCTTCTGGGAACTCTGTTAAAGGTTGTCAGGCAAAATTATAGAAAGTATTGAATAGGTTAATTCAATTGGAATTGTATTAATTCAAAGTAGTGTTTCTTTTTTATGAGTTTCATGATGAGAACATGCGCGTCAGCTGATTTTCACGCAGTGTTTTACAGAAGGTTCTCTTCTGTATGATATTTGTGTGAAAGCCTTGAGATGATTGCTTTCTTCTGAGAACTCTGCTAATGGTTGTCAGGCAAAATTATAGAATGTATTGGACACGTTATTCAATTGGAAATCATTAATACAACGTCATGTTTTTTTTGAATTGTTTTTCTTTTGTTTGGGTTTCATTATGAGAAAATACGATTCCACTGAATTCCTCACAGTAGCATACTGAGTAACTGTCAGGAAAAATTAATTTTGTGATTTATTTATTACTAAAATTATTCAGACAGTTATACGGTTGGAAACTTAGCAAATTATAATTTTAAACCTCTTTAGTATGAAATAATCATTAACGAAATTTACACACAAATCCGACTGCTTGGAGCTCCTATTTTAATTAAATTATCTAAAATGCATAAAGCTTTTTTCCTTTGACTTTTAATTAATGCAATGCATTTTCTGAAGCTGTCACTAAACGCACGGTCAGTTTGATGCTCATTTCTTCCATACCCCTTGAACTGTGATATGTAAATCTCAAAGCGTAACTCTGACTAAATTTTCAAGCTTCAGTTCAGTTCTGTTTTGACATTTTCATAATTCTAGAGGAATTGTGCTTTTCGATTCTAGTGATTTGAGCATCCTGTTTTGAGATGCTTTGATCAGTCTTGTATACAATTCTAACACGTTTAATATTTATTTTTTCGCCCTGTTTCCTGGGCTCAGTTTCTTTGCTGTTGTTTGCCGTGATTCTGTCTTACATTTTAAATCTAGATTTTATTTAAAGACTAATAAAAACTATTATGTTCTCACGCTGTAAATAAAACGTAATTTAATAGTCATAGCTATTAAAAACATAATAGCATAAAACATAATTTTAAATTAAATTAAATATCCATATATAAAAGTCTCTGCTCTTCCCTGCTGCATTTGTGGTTATGAATTTATAATAAGTTAGTTTATCTTTATAAAATCAACTCCTTAAAAAAAATACAATTTTCAATGATTATTGTAAAAATTAAACGGATGTGAATGTTCAAACTGGATATAAAATAAAATTTCCGATGAAATTGTATAGATTGTTTTTATGTATCAAGAAGTGATAGAACATATTGGTTTATACTAAACAAATAATGTATGTAACGTTAAGTATTTCTTTTAATTATTGATTATAATGTATATTTATATTCAGATATATGCTCAGATTATAAAACATTTTGATATTTAAAATATACCAACAAATTTTTAACTGAGAAGCTTTCATGGTAAAGTTATTTTTAATAATTTATAACAATCTTTGAAAACTTTCTTGTGCATCTGTAGACCTAGTGCCAATTTATGTATATCACTAATAATAGCCTATCATTAAGTATGATGACATACTTTTTAAGAGACTTTTTTTGACTTTCAGAGATAATTGTCTCGTATTTGTGTGTCGTATGAGATTAAATCTGAAAAAATTCCCACTATACAGCCTGAGAGAGACGTTTACAAATTCTGTCACTGTTGCCGTATGCCGTAATTTCTGCCTTTCTGTAAGAAGCGACTACAATTCATAAAAAGAAATAAAATTAACCTTTATATAATATTACCTATTATGTATATATATATATATATATATTCCATTATAAAAAATTTTAATAATTGAGTTGCAAACAAACCAAGGCTTTGATTTTTTTTTTTTTTTTTTTTTTTTTTTTTTACCTGCTACGTACTGCGAGTTTTCCAGTCTCGGAAGACGTTCTCTGATACCTGAGAATGCTTCCGACTGATACAAAATCCCACCTTTTGCTCCAGGTACCATTGTGTATCTCTTTCTCCGTCTCTCAACAAAAAGCGATTTTCCTTTCTCTTTTGCGATTTGCGGAATTCTCTCCCAGATGTTGTTGATAACCAGCCGGGCTACTGACCACCTGGTGTATAGTTATTTTCGTGCAGGTGCAAAACCAGTTCGGCTGGTTTTTTTCTTTCTGTTGTAAGCGTATACCTTTTGGAAGAATAATGTTCCAAGAGATTAAGTGCGAGGAACCTTATTCTCCCCAGTATAGTAATCAAACGTTAAGGCGCTTGTCTTACCATTATGTAGTTCAATGGATCGAATTTAATGACCCGTGCGTCTCGGCCCATGAACTTCAAATACCTTTAGTTTTGTTTTTTAACGTGGAAGTTTTATGCGTATTGACTATGCTAGAGTGATTATCGTATTTAGAAACGTTAATTGTTTTGGTCCAGATTCGTAGTGTAATTCAGGTTGTGAGACTTTTTGAGGGAAAAAAAAGAGAAATGAAAAATTTCAGACAATTATTTTAATTGTTAATTTTTAGGGGTAATTGATGAAAAAAATAGTGGTAATTAAAAATAGTGGCAACTAATTAAATAGTAATTGTAATTAACTTAGTATTTATAGAAAATCTTTTCTAATTTATCTTAATGGCCGAGTGGCTAGTGGTCTGGCGCTCGGTACCACAGGTTTTGGGTTCGAGCCTGGCGGTTTCGTGAATGCTTGTAGGGGTTCGTAATCCACTTTAAACCGTAGGTCCTGGTCTAATAGGATCGTAGAGCGTTATGGGAGTAGTGTTACTCGCGTCCGTAGGATATCTTCAAGCTACACGTGTCTCCTGGGTAGTGCTAAATGAGTAACAGCAGTGCAATCCTTTTGCTTATGCCATATGGATTAACTGCCTCTGTATTGCCTGCCAGCTTCATTAGAACAACATTAATGACAGATTACATAAATAAATTTTTTTTGTTATACGTGAAGATGATGATAATTTATTTTGGAATCATTTAAAAATTTTGCTAAAAATAAAATATTTTTTAACCCAATATTAAACAAAAAGTTTTTAAAAATGTGGAGTTTATTTTAAAATTTTTATTACTGAAAGAAAAAAAATTTCTTTATTTTTTTTAAAATTTAGCATCAACAAAAGGTAGGGGGAGAAAACGCTGTTTTTATTATAAAAATATCACATAACAGAGAAAACTAATTTAAATTTGTTGCATTCATTTTTTAAGCAATTTCTTTTCCTTATATTACAAAGATATTACCGATCGTATAATATTTCTTTTTTTTTTTTTTTTAAGTAAAAACTATTTGTGATTACAATTGTTGACGTTTTAAAGGAAATTATTTCAAAATTACTTTTTTTTTATTTGGAGGAAACTTCTCGGGGTTTTCGAAATAAATTTTATCTAGCAATAGAATAGTAGCCTATTTCCTCCATAATTTACTGGATGTTTGAAAACAAATGAAATTATTATTTTGTAATATATGGTATCGCAATTCTTTTTGTTTAAAGTTAAAATAACCAATATTATGATATTTTTGGCAATATTCAAAATTTATTTAAAATATATTGACAAATTAGATCTTAAAAATTATTTAAGAAAAAAATATGAATAAATAGGATATTTTTGTGCCATTTAATAATAAAATACATATTGTTTTAAATCTGATTTCTTTACACGTTAATTTGGGCACATTTTATAAGAAAAGATCATAACTAATCTGATCTAGAATTAAAAAAAAAAAAAAATGTTTTAAACATTCATTATATTGATCATGCATTAGAAATAATCTTACGCTAAATTTTCTCTAACTTGGACGTTTTTAAACTTCGATGAATAACATCTAATTATCTTGAAATGTTATGAACTTTTTTTTTGTAGCGATAAAGGAAATATATTTATTTGATCTTACCTAGAATATTGTTGTTGTTGTTACCTATGGCTTTATTAGAACTCAATCCCTACAAATTTGGCCACTTACCGTAGAAACATAAAATAAAATATAAACAAATCGAAATTACAAAGCGAAAAAACCAGACATTCTTAACAAAAAACGACCAAAAGGCATTAAAAACAAGCTAAATGTTCTAAGGATAAAAATTTTAAAAATTAGAAACACCCTAATAAAGTTCGTGTGATCAGGACATGTTTCCTCTGGCCCTCCAGTAAAGAGTACACAAATTACCATTCTGTTACCAAGTCCCGTCCGTCCAGTCCCGAGCAAACAAATAGGATTACCTTACCTTACAATGGATTACAATGGACCTTATTCATTTGCTCTGTCTTACATAAAACACATATATCAGACTTCATAGCCCCTATTTTGGCCAGATGTTCGGTCAGGCAGTCGTGTCCAGTTCTTAATCTAAAATTGGCAACAGCCTCTTTGCGAATTTTTCCTGGCATCCCCAGTTGTCTCCCAAACTTTTCTTTGGTGTTAGATAATAACGAACTGATATACGATGTCTTAATTTTGTCCCGTATAATTCACCTAAAAGAGTCAAAAGGGATAGGACACTGTCCAGGAACTTATTATGTTCCTTTTTTTTTACCTAGAATATATAATTTAATATATATAATATTACTTGAACCATGATAATCATCTAAATCTGTATCAATAAATTCAGAAAATTTCATGTTATTCTTTTTATCAATTTTTATATTCCAGGTTATGGAATTGAAAGGACAAACTCGGCATTTTAAAGAAAAATAAATAAATTAATTAATTAATTAAAAAATTCTTCGAAGGCCCTGTTGGGTTGGGTAACACGACGTAACCGAGGTCTTTGCCCACTTATTTTTAACTGTTGGATTTCGTAATAAGGCCTATCTCCAATAGGAGTTGTGTGGAATTTTCACTTGTCAATCATTCACTTAATGCAGGAAAGGGTTTTTGTTGTTGGGAGTTGGCGACAGATACTATGTGGGACTAGAATTTTAATGTTATCACATGCCAAAAACATTCAATTTATTTTTTGTCCCCAGATGAGACATATATATTGCGTTAATTGTAGAAACCTTTTAAGCCAAGTATGTGTCAGTCTAAAATTTTGAGAATCAACATTGAAGAAAGGGTACATTCATTGGTTTGCTGGAAGGATTTAATTAATTGTAACAAAATAACTGAAACAACGTTTTGTCCATGTAATTGGTCATTTTAATTTATATAAATAATTTACTATTAAGAAAATTTTTGATGTAAGATATTGTAATGTTATCTAACCAATTATTAAATCGTTAAAAAACTTTTGCATGTTTAAAATTTTTTTTTTGGGGGGCAATTCACATTTTCTTTTGTTTTGTGAATTAATTATTAGTAATAAATTAATAGTGACAAGCATGGATGAAGCTAATTAAATGTAACATTTTGTTAACGGATTTACTATTAACTACTATTTCATTAACCCGGCAGTTGGCGCGAGAGTCATTTTATTAATCCAAGCTTGATTCCGATTCTTATATATATATATATACAAAACCTAGAAACTTGCTTGTTTATTTCTTTTCTTATCAGTAGCTTTGTTAGTCACCCCCGCTCGCCTTTCCTTTAGAAAGTATTTCCGGAATTTTTCGTTTGCTCAGCTAATGGGTTATGGAATGACCTAGACACCCCCGCATGTCTTTCCATTTCTCCAACAGACCAGTTATTTCACGTGGTCAGTTCGTTGCATTTGTGCATTAATCGTACAAGAAGAAAATATCATATTTTAAGTCTCATCTCAAAAATAATGCAGAAAATTTGGCTTGTGTTAGCACTGTATTCTTAGTGTTTAAAATACAAAAGCATTATTTTCCAAAGCAAAATACAATATTTTTTAACAACGCAGGTTTGAATTTCAGTTTGGGATCATTCTATATAGCCCTGTCCAGATGACAGCGCATTAGGGACGAATGGCTGTCACAAGCCCATTTAAACCTGTTTGATAGAAAATCATGTGTTTCCACCTCGCTCTGGCGAAAGTCGGTTGTTTTTCCGCACATCAGAGGTACCCCGCTTACGACCAGCTGTCACTCACAGCCAGAGATAACGTGGGCTGTCTTTCGCGGGCAGACGGACGACCCTCGGAGCCCTTTGTGTGTTGTCATCTGGACGAACCTTATGAAAGCTAAGGCGACACGCGTCCTCTCTTGTTAATTAACGCCTGTGACAAATGATAATTTTTAATGCTAGTAAAGAAACATTTATCTCACGAGAATGGAAAGTGATAGAGCTGCTTTGAAAGTTTTCAATGCAATCCCTTTTGGACAACGACCAAGGGGAAGACCGAAAAGAGATAGGTCGACTGTTTAGACTCTGATTTTAATGTTATTAAGATAAAAAACTGGAGGTCCACGGCCAAGAGGAGAACAGCCTGGCTGAATCTTTTAAAGAAGGCCAAGGCCCACAACGGGCTGTCGAGGAGCCAGTTATGATGATGATAAATAAACATTTAATTACAATAACTTCCTATTACTTCAATTACTAAGAATCTCAAATGAAATATAATTTAAATAATCTTTCGTTAATTTAAGTGATATTACGATACTTTTTATTTCCAAATCTGTCAGTAATACCTATATATGGTCTCTATTAAATTTTGTTAGAATTTAATATATTATAAAAATGAAAAAAAATTAATTATGTATATATATATATAATTACTGTTAATAAGAAGTATTAAATATTTTGGTTATAATTAAAAAAAAAAAGAATTCAAGAAATTTTTTTGTCTAAATTTTATCATAATTTTATGGAAATATTGTATATGCTCTAAATAATAAATGAAAAGATATTTATTATTATTCATTATGGCTTCTATTAAATTACGTGAGAATTTAATAAATATTATATTAAAAAATTAAAATTAAATATATATAAAAATACTGTTAATAAGAAGTATTAAATATTTTGGTTATAATTTAAAAAAATTCAGGAAAATTTGTTGTCTAAATTTCATCATAATTTTATGGAAATATTGTATTTCAAAACAATAAATAAGAAGATATTCATTATTATTTTTGAAATGCAACATAAAATATTGACTAATCTCCATTGCATTTTGATATTAATTGTGAAACCATTTCGTCTGTCATTACTTTTCTAAATATAACAGTTTTGTTATTTTCACTTTGCCAGCCATTTACATAAATCATTACGACATGTTGATTTACATATACAATTTTATTTTATTTCTTTTGAATACTTTTTCATCCAGTTGTCGACGCTTCTTGTACGTGATAATCATATTATCTTTTGTTGTGTCCTTCCCATGACGACACATCGACTGGACACTGGCAACTAGTTAGACAAGCAAGTATGTGTCAGTTCAATATTTTTATAATCAACATTGAAGAATGAATACTTTCAATGGTTGGGTGAAAAGATATAATTAATTAAATGTAATTAAAAAAAAAAAATAAATAAATATGATAAAATTTTTTAAAAATTAAATATATTTATAAAAAATTCTGTTAGTAAGAAGTATTAAATATTATTAATATACACCGAATGAAAACTTTATAAAAGCGTTTTAAATCACAAATGTTCTTCATTATATATATTTGATGTTTAAATTTCATCATATTTTTATGGAAATATTGTATATGCTTTAAAAATAGAAGATATTCAATATTATTTTTGAAATGGAGCATAAAAATTGTCTGATCTCCATTGCATTTTGATATTAATTCTGAAAGCATTTCGTTTGTCATTACTTTTCTAAATACGACGTTTTCACTTTGCCATTCATGTACATAAATCATTACGCCATGTTAAGTTACATATACAATTTTATTTTATTTCATTTGAATACTTTTGGCATCCAGTCGACGGCGCTTCTCGTACGTGATAACCATATATTATCTTTTGTTGTTGTCCTTCCCATGACGACACATCGACTGGACACTGGCAACCAGTTAGCTCTGAGAACTTCCAGCCCTGACCCAGATTCGACATAACCCTGCAATACGAATCGCGAAACACGCCTTGGGTATTCTTATTCATCGTCTGCTGGCTCTCTGTTGGGGAGATAACGGACTGATTTTTTTCTTCTTTTTCCCCTTCCTTTTTTTTTTTCCGGTGATGGGGAAAAAAAAAAGTAGGACTGGGGAAAGCCGCAACTATTCTGGGCGTGGTTTGAAGCGAAACGGCACGTGAAGAATGCTTTTTTGAAGAAAGGGAATCTTGTTTCTTATTCCATGGTGCCCCTTTTTTTTATCATGTATATGTGTTAAAATATTTTTCAGTACAGTGCACTGGGGAAAAAAAAAATGCTGCATTTCAGTAATTTAAGGCTTTTTTTTTTTTAATAAGATATCATGCTTTATGATAGGTGATTATTTATATAAACCACTTTCATCCTATTTTTTATTGGAAAGTATCTTAATTTTTAAAAAGACTATTTTTTAATAAAGGTTTGTATTTTATTCTACATTTGTTACATTTCATTTTGGATTGAGGAATTTTCAGGAATTGCCATTTTTTAAACCACACCGTCTATATTGTTATTTTTATACACACGCTTTTAATTTTGTGTATAAACAACTGCATGATCAAAAACGTTTTGGAAAAAGCTGAATAAATTGAGGATTTTTTTTTAAAAAATTATAGATAAAGTGAAGAAATTGATGTAAAAGTTTCATTTTTATTGAAAATTCTGATTTAAATTTGTTATTTTATTTTCATTAATTTGATAAACATTGCTCATATATTTTAAATTATTTCTGTTTTCGTTATAAATTGAAAAACTGCAACTTAATGTTAAATATTGCTACTCTTTTTTATGTTCCTCATAATTGACTGCATTTTCTAATGCATATCTGCATATTCTTTAAAAAATTTGTTTCGTAAATTGTATATGTTATAAAAATAATCTGGATTGACATTATGTATATTTGAACAGCATTTTTGAAGAAAAATTCAGTTCACCAAATATAATTTTTTTTCACTTTGTTTAGTTGATTTTCAGATGTCAGTGTATATATAACTCTGAATCCTGATAAGCCACAATAGCTCCGAGATACGAATGAATACAAGCATGTTATTATAGAATAATAATAATATGCTTGTACTCGTGTAACTCATTTATTCTGATTAATGACTGTGAATAAATTTATGAAGTGGTTAACGGTGAGTAATTTATAGTTATATTTTTCGATTGATTAACCAACCAGGGCTGAATGAGAACTTATTTAACTAAAAATGACAACGCCTGATATTGATGAAATATTCCAACATTGATTTGTAATTAGGTTAAAAATTAAAAACTTTTAAATGTGGGATGCGAAAAGGTTGAGTTGCTGTTCATATTCCACATCATTTCAAGTTAGTTCGTAGGCGAGGCCTGTTCAGGACATATAGTGGGTGACGATTTCTAAGCTATGCAACCTTGTCCTATATTTAAAACCTACCTGATAAAAAGCAGGGGAAAAAAAAAAAAAAAAAAGAATATGGTGAAAACAGGATCCAGATTGTTTGTAATGGTCCATTTACAGTTCTATTGTTCGAAACCCAGCGATGGAGAGTTTTTTTGGCGAGATAGGATTCTTGTTCTTCATACAGCCTTTTGTTCAGCCCTGACTGCACCAGAGTTATGTATGTGGTTGTCCCTGTTTTCAACTCTCAAATCGAAACTGGCTACTCCTTTGTTTGTTTGAATTGAATTGAATTTCGATTGTCTTCGTCTGGCCCTGAGTGAGATAACATGTAATTGGAGATAAAATTGGCCGCTTTTTGTAGATGACATAATATCTTGAGAGCCAATGTGGCGTAATTTTGGTATAAATTGTATTTGGAAATGCATTTTTAATGGGTAACAATGTGTATAGTCTTATTATGACTATCATTATTATTCCATCCCTATGTCGTTATGTTTTGCTGAGAATATGAATACAAAGATGAAGTAACGAGTACAGAAATTGAAATTTCTTATTAAGCCATTAAATGGGATGTTGAAATTGGAGTTTTAAGTATTCGGCGAAAAATGGCGATGTTTATTTAAAGTCGAGTTGTTGAAGTAAAAGCTTTTAAACGCCAATAAAAAAAAAAAAAAAATCATTACTTGCTTTCTTTTAAAGGAGCAAATTTTAATATTAAAAAAAGAAGACCTGAAAGTAATCGGCAAAGTGGTTGATGTGACTATTCTTTTTTTTTTTTCTCTCAATATATTTACTAGTAATTTCCTATTAACATTTTATTTGCCTATCGAGGATGTTTCCAGTATTCGATATTCACTAGGTATTGGCGATATTAATCTTAACGTATTTTACACCTATATTTGATTTGTGTAAATTATTTTTATTTTAGATAATAAATATTATCTTTTAATCTGCAATTATGCAATTTTACTAATTTGCATTTATGATACTTTTAATCCATGATAACGAAGGTCAGTTTTCAATGTTTACAACTTGAGGGAAAATCCTGGTTCCTTAATGCGATTATCATAATTGGAAAAAGGATTATAGAATGTTCAAATGTAATAAAAATTAATTCTTATGTTTTGATATACACAGAAAAACATATTGTGCAAACATTGATTTCCATTAACACATTTTTGTCTATAGTAATCAAATAAATGATTTTATTTAATTATATGTAAGTATTAATGTTTAAAAAATAAGCACATAGACAGTATTAAAGTTTTAGAGTTAAACACAAATAAAAATAAATTAATTAATTATAATGTAAAAATGTTAAATACGAACAAATTTAAAAACAGATATCTCTTAAAGTATATTATAATTTAACAAAATAAATAAAAAAAATTAAAAAAAAAAAAAAATGAATATATAAACTAATAATAACAAACAAATAAATAAAGCTATGAATGGAATGTTCACTGAAAATTAATCTTCATTTTTGCGTAGAATTGATTTCTTTACAGCATAGTCTTTGTATGTTCATAAAACATTTAAGTACTTTACATTATGAAGGTTGAGCTGTTTTATTTGAATATATAAGTTTTAAAATATTGAATCGAATTATTTTCTGTCTAATTCTTGTATAAGGATTAATTTGTGTGCAATATATATATATATATATATATATTTCTAAAAATAATATGCATTTTTTTATATTTCCTTTTAAAATAGAAATGTGACAAAGGGTCTCACTGCCATCTGGAAAATCTTCTGCGAATTCGAACATTTGGGAAAGGGGTGCTTTTGGGGATGAAGAATGGGGTAATTCTCCGAACGTGATATTTTTACGTTTATAAATTCCGCTCTCCACCTCCCTCCCCCTACCCAAAATTCAAAGGGCGGAGGAGGAATCAATCCACACAATCGTCTGCGTTTTTTGTGTCGCGTAAATGACATCTGTTTTGGGATCAGCGAAATTGTAGATCGTCTGTCTAGTCGGTTGATAACAATGCGACAGTTAAGACTGCTGAGTGAAGTATGTATTTCGCTTTGTGTCCAGAATGCCCCAGGTGTGTATAGAATGTGCCAGATGTTGGCGGGTGTATATTTTTTTTAAATGCATGGAATTTAAAAATAATCAAAATGTGTCGACATATTATTTGTTTAAAATATTTTGTTATTTAGTATTCAATCTGATCAAAGTTAAATAAGAAATATAGATTATAAGGGTTTATTTGAAAGTCCCAATATGGAAAAGAGAAAATAATTAAATTATATTAATGATAAGAATTTTTTATATATCTCATATATATTTTTATTAAGATTACGTCACTCACTGTTTGTCAGTTAAAACTTTTTTTTTATGTCAGATAAATATGACTACATCTCATGTCTCAAAAAGCAGCCTGATGGCTAATTGGCTAGAGCTCTGGTCTTTGGTACTATAGGTTTTCAGGTCCGAATCCTGGCGGTGGCATTTTTTTTTAGTGGTTCGAATCCACATTAAATTTTAGATTCCGGTCTAATTAGCGCAAAATTTGCACAAAATGAACCGTAGAGTGACAAACCAAACCAATGAAATAGTTAATTCAAATTATCCTTACGAAAAAATTACACTACAAATACTAGCATATCCTTATATACCTCTGAATAAAGCTCAAGCTTTTTTTATTTAATGATAAACTAGTCCTGAGCACATAGTATCATATGTGTAACATGCATTTTCGTAAATCGTACTTGCTTCAGCAGTACATATACTAAAATTGGAATGATACAGATATGGTTAGGTTTGTTGCTCTAGGGTCATTTCGTGCACACTTTAGACTAATTAGACCGGGACCTACAGTTTAACGTGGATTCCGAGCCACTAACCAGCATGCATGCCACCGCCAGGATTCGAACGTGAAGCCTGTGGTACCAGCGACCTGAGCGTTAGCCAATTAATCAGGCCGTCACGCCAATGAAGAAGATGAAATATGATTGGTTGATTTCGTTCATAAATTGTCATTCATGATAATAATGTTGGCAATAAATATTGTCCTGAAGAAGAAATTAACAGTCCATAAAATAATTCAAAATATTCCGTATATAAATATACTTAAAAATTATTGCATCTATGTTTTTGTGTGCTGTAAATGTAACATAACAGTTTGCCGTTTCCTGTAGTCATTGGTCATTAAAGAAGGGGTAAAAAAAAAAAACCACCCAATAGCATTTGCTGTATATTTTTATTATATTTATTTATTATTTTTATATTGCGTTCTTTATTGAATGCGTTCCTTCTAATCAGGTTGAACCACCAGGAAGCAATGCTCATAATTCATTAATCTCTGATGCTACTACTGATAATCACGATACTCCATTTATTATTTTTTCCCGAAGGTTATTTGTGTGTAGAAAGCGGACATGAATGATATTTGCAATCTCCCATTTAATCAAGGAAGAGTTTTGTTTTTAAAATCTTCTCCCAGTGTGTAGTTCCGCATTGTCCATTTTTTCTTTTTTTTTTTAATCCAATGGAATTTTTTTAAATGCTACAACAATACAGATTGTCGTTTTTTTTTATTTATTATTCGGAAGGATGCAAACGGTTTGCCGTCCGCTGAGTACACAAAATTATGATGCTTGGCTTGCGTGATAATTTCGGTAGTTTTCAGTTGTGTACTTGGTAAACATGGTTATAAGATATTATGTATATGAGTGTGTCATGTTTGTCTTGTATGTTTAGTTTCTTTTATTGAGTTAAATTAAATGTTTGTCTAGTGAAGTTTGTGCATATATATTTTTTCATTGTAGTTAGAAAATGATTGCAATTTTAACATTCATTGTTCTCTTTCCTACCTTATGAATGAATAGCTTTCTTTTCACGTAGGTTCACGTATAGAACGTGATCAAATACGAGATAATAAATTCTACTGCGAAAAATATAATGGTTTCGATTCTTAATTTACGAAAACTTGAACGCAAGTGACTAAACATTAAATAAACTGAAATCAATTTAGAAAAATTAAAAAGATGATTGCGAAAAGATTTCTTAAAAAGTTCAAGGGGGCAGTTCTGATGTGATTAGGTAGAAATCTGACTTGCCTTCATGAAGCTGAGGAAGGAGGGTAGTACTTTCTGGGAGGACCTTTAGAGAAAATTACCCTGCATTTCCGTATCGTATGAGAGCAAACCCGGAAAACTCCCACCAGATAGTCCGACTCACGAGGCAAGATGCTGAACATCCCAAACGCCATCAAGACTCCTCGTTTTTTGAAACAGTGTCTCCAACAATGCCGCCAGCGGATTGAACGTCAACCCCTAATATACACCGGGGCCTGAATAGCCGAGTGTTTGGCGCTCGGTGCCGCAGGTTTCAGGTTCAAGTCCCGGCGGTGCCATAGTTGTTTGTAATGGTTCGGAATCCGCTTTAAGCCATAGGTCGCGGTCTCATATGACTGCGAACATCACAGAGCCCAGTCAGATTTCTCACCGACATCATTCCCAAATTGTATTGCCTGAATTCAGCTCTAGGCTCAATGATGTGGTGTAGTTGTAGTAGTAGCCCTAATGCTGACCAGCGACGTGCGTTGCCACGGACCCGCGCGTTGTGCATAAAAAAATGTAAAAATTTCGAATGAAAAAATTGTCCGTTCCAAGATTCACCATTGAATGCCTATTCAACTTTTAAAATCACCTTATGTATTTAAAAAAAAAAATAAAAATAAGTAGAACAAGAAAAGAAAAAGAAAAACTATTTAAATCTCCCTATTCTTCTATTGATATCTCTTAAAAGACATTATGTTCGTTTTCATGCCAAAATCAAATTAAAAAAAAAAAAAAATGTTACTAAATACCCTTTAAAAAAAAAAAAGATGAAATTCAGTGAAAACCCACCTGACAATTTACAATGGTAACTGTAGTAATAAAAGTAGCAGCTTATACGTTTTTGTGAATGCATCGTTACATCAAATTGCTTGTCTTTTTTTTTTTTTTTTTTTTAAACCTTTGTTCTCTTCGCTATGCTTTGCTGTTCAAATTCGCGAGGAGACTTCTGGCAGTGAATAACAGTTGCTATCTTTAGAGCCCATCAGAATGGAAAAGAAACGCGATTCTTTTCGCCAGTGGTTTGAATGCCTGAAAAGCCTTTAATGAGTGTTTATTGTTGCAATGGGAACCTTAATAGGTCAGTGACTGCACGAACTGCGAGTCAGTGTTCAGTGAACCTCGTCAGTGAAATTTAAACTCTGCTGCGCCGCTTTACACCAATTAGTTCCGTGGGGGTGCTTTTTCCAAACACGATTTTCCTCCATACTTTATTCAGAACCAGAGCATACTTTCACCATTTTTAATTATTATTATTAAATAGATTTAATATAAACATAACGGGGAAGGTTATGTTTGTTGTAGAACTTGATTCAGTTCCATTAAATGTGATGCATGGCCTTCAATCAAATTGCTCTTGAAGTGTTGAAATAGCGTAATTAATTAACTCATTTGTGACTCGAAAGTGATTTATGCGTGCGTCCAATGCGGAATGTGCTTTAAATTATGATGATTTATATGTATGAAAGGATTGCGTAGACGTGGTTGCTTCAGTTTGGGCCAATTTTTTAAGCATTGCCTTTGGGAGATCTTTTTGTTTACAAAACTGCTTTAAGGAAATTGCAAAGGAAAAAAAGTTGATGTGTGTCAAAATGAATGTAAATATCTCGAGGCATTGTTAGACCTTTAATAGCGTTTACGAGACCTAGAACACGTACTGCTCGACTTTGGATACGAGTTGAGAATTTGCAATACTATTTCTTTTTAGTAAATTCCAAAGACATCGGTTCTCTTACAAGCAAGTTGGTTTTATTCTGTATAATTGACAATAAATAATTTCTTATCCTCTATTCTTCAGGTTAGATAATGATTATATATATATAATTTATGTTGTAGTTTATATTTATTTAGGTATTATTTCATGAAAGGAATATTTCACATTCTTCTTTATTGGCGCAACAGCTAAATGGTGAGCCAAGGCTGTCTACCTTTTGGCAGATTTCGTGACAGGAGATGTTTTATTTTTACTGGTAGGGTGTTAGCCCTACTTTCAATCCTCTGCAGTCATATTAGACCGTGATCTATGGTTTAAATGGATTAAAATCACTACAAACATCCATTACCGAACCACTACAAATATCCATGGGACATCCAGGACTCTAACCCAAAACCTATGGCGTTAGTCACTCGGCCGTATTTCCCATTAATTTTATTAAATTTAAGATTTTATTTACTAGGCTTTTTGTATAGTTTTCAAATTCCAATAGATCTATGCGATATAAATTTTGTCAATATTTCAAAAATATTCAAAATTATATAATATTATTCGACGTGCTTTAAATTATCCTCAGAATTTATTTTCTTTTCCTGTAACATTCAGTGTCATTTCTTTTCCTGTAACATTCACTAAATAAACATTCAGTGTTTCGTTAGCCCTCGTATGTTTTGTCATTATCTTCATAAATTCAGTGATGTTTTATTAAATAAATGTTTTTAATTAAGAGATTTGTCGTTACGTCTAGTTAAAAATCGTAATTGGTACGTTAGTTACCATTGCAGATTTCCTGTATTTGGTTTTTAGCATCAGTCATTTCTATTCATCATTATCGCTGTGTTGAAGGACTTTTTGTCAATGATACTGTTCGGTTTGCACTCAACTTGGGCCACCCTGCTGCCATGTTATAATTTTTTTCAAGGGCATCCCTATGATCTTTCATCCACTACATTCCAAATCTTACTATTTAGCCTAAATGTTTATTTTTCTTATTCTCTGTAGATGTTACATTTTAATTTTCTACTAAGTAAAGACCACCCATGAAAGTTGTTTATCTAGGACGGGTTTATCTAAACGGGGAAAAGGGGATGCCCTTTTCCCCCGTTTTAATCCAGGACATCCCATGACTGAAAAGTTAAAACGCGTTGCTTGATATGCAATCTTCAATTTATCATTAGTTATTACTTCTTCATCATCATCATCCAATTTTATTTTTTTTTATTATTTTATATATAAAGACCACCCATATAACACGGTTGCACAGTTCCTAAAACATTTTTCTGTCATCGATTGTGCACAAGACACTAAAATGGAAAAATAAAGTGAAAACAGCTTCTAGCTAGAAATACTCTCTAATCTATCACCAATTCATCGAAATTACCATTATCATAATTTCTTTACATTACGGATGTATATTTTTTTCTCTCTCTTTATTTTAATGTATACTCTATAAAGGATTATCATTCCAATTTGTTTTTTACATGTTAAGGACATTTATTTAATTTTTATTTATTTTCAGTTATGTTAATACCTTTTTTTTCCCATGTTACATAAGCAAGAAATACTTTCTAATATATCACCAATTCGTCTAAATTGTCATTATCATAACTTCTTTTACATTACGGATTATCTTACTTTTTATGAATTTCATTATGGACTACTTACTACTACTATTAGTTACTACTTAGTGTTCATTATGGACTACTTACTATTATGAATTTACATTATGGATTCTCTTCTTTATTTTAATTTATAGTCTGTAAAGGATCATCATCCCAATTTGTTTTTTTACTTGTTACGTTAATTTATTTTATTTATTCGCAGTCATGTTAAAAACATTTTTTTACATGTTACATAAGCAAGAAATACTTTCTAATGTATCACCACTTCATCTAAATTACCAATAAAACAACTTTTTTTTTTCCTCTTCTTTATTTTGTTGTATACTCTGTAAAGGATCATTATCCAAATTTGCTTTTTACATGTTTGATGCTTTTTAATTTGCTTGTAAATAAGGATCATCCAGATGAGAACACATCTTTCCAGTCGAGCAATCATCCATTGGATACAAAGAAAGAAAACAAAACAATTCTTAGATTGATCTATATATAAATTTACTCGCCACTAAATTTAACATCCGAATTATCATTATCTGAATCTTCTACTTTGTGGATGATACGTTTTGATTTGCACGTAAGTTTAAGAAGACCACCCAGAAGACGCCACATTTTTCCAAAAGAAATCCCTCCGAACAATCATTCTTACGATACAAAGGACTGAAAGGGTCTCGGAAAAGAAAACAATTTCCGAGGGTTGATGTCTTCTTGGAGATGCCGCATTTGACACACCGAGTGCGTTTCATCACTTGTCACATCATCCCCGGAAACTGTTTCCCCTCTCCCTCGCAATTCATTCGGAATTAACTGCGCCCTATAAATAGAGGCTGCTCTTCTTCTAAATACCCGTGTTATTCTTCGCAAACCCCCCTCTCTCTTTCTGGTGTTGCCCCCGTGGAAGACATTGCAGTGGGAGTGTTAATTACCTATTTGCTTCCTTGTGTCATCTGCTTTCTTTTTTTCTTGTAGTGTTTTTGGATTTATAGTATGAAGTTTAAAGCAGGTTTTTGCCCGTTTTATTGCTGTATTTTATGTGATATAAAAAAGTTTTGTTATGTTAAATATGAAATTAAATTGAGCAAGTACAGAAAAAAGAGTGGATGAAATGTTACATTACGTCGTTCATAGAAATTAATTACAACAGATATTTTTTGGGTAAAAATATGAACATAAATGTTTGTAACTAAAATAATGGTAATCCTCAGTAATATAAATATTTTATTATGAATTTCATCAAGATAGTTTGTGTCTGTTGTTGTTTCCTATCCCACTTGGTCGTCAGTAACAATCAGACCAAGTCCATGAATCCTGTGTGTTCTTATGGAAGGTGGGTAGCTCCTGTTGTGATGAAGCACCCGTAGGTAGAAGTCTGATTTGGCTCCGTGACGCTAAAGAAGGAGTGTGTCTCTGTTTGGGTCTGTAGTTATTATATAATACAGCAAAGGATTTGAACTTTTTTTTTTTGCAAAACAACACTTTAGGTATTAAAATTTCATATACATTGGTTAATGCAAAGATTGATTTTATAACACAGAATAAGTCTTTTATAGTAATCTCGAATCAAATCTTTTGTCAATTACTGCAGAAGTTTTTAACCTGAAACTATTGTTTTCGAATGTCGGGTACGTTAACCTAAGTCATTAGCCATTAGAACGTCTGAGATCTCAAGTTTTTTAATCGGGTTTTTTTTTTTTATTTTTTATTATCAAGCATTTTTTAAAAAATATATTTGTTTATTATTCTTTCCTTATCGGTTATGGTACCACAGGCTTCAAGTTGTGTAAACCTGGCGATAGCATGGATATTTTTTAGTGCTCCTGAACCCACTTTAAGCTCTAGATCCTGGTCTGTGTAGCCCTCGTGAGCATAAAATGACCGCAGAGCGACAAGCCAAATCTTTTCTTATCTGCCTAAGTATTGCTTTGCCGTAATAGTGTTTGAATTCTGACGTTTATTGCGTTTGTAAATTTGTAAAATTAATTATTAGTTTCTCCTTTTATTGACACGAGTAAATGAATGGAGGTCCATAAGCTCCTTCGAGCATAAAATGAAACAACCATTATTTATGCATTAGCACTGCTAACACTGATATGCGGCCTTGGAAATATTTCGAGACCTACCCTTGCACATCGCAGGTGATCAATCGTAGTAGCCATTAAAAACATTGGGGAATCCTAATTTAAGCCTACACTCGGAATTTGGCGCGTAAATCCTTGAAAGTTTACGTCGTAACCAGTGGATCGAGACCATTGGCGGTGTCGTTAATTCTATAAATAGCCAATTTCTGGTATATTGAAAGGTTGGGGTAATTGGCGCTAATTTTACGTGTTGAAAGAATAGCAAAACAACGTTTCCCTCATAAAATCAATAAACTGTTCTTCCGGTGATAAGCATCTTATCTTATACAAACAAACAAAGTTTATTATATTTATGTAACGCATTTATGACGTTGTAAAGTATTAGAATGTTTTTCTTTTTTTTTTTTTTTTTTTTAATTAATTGGCTAATTTGTTATTAAAACTTGAGATACATTTTGTTTTAGGATATTTATTTATTTTTTTCTTTTCAGTAAGTGAAAATCAATTAAATTATTAAGATTAATTATTAAATTATTGTTTTTCGATTTAGAAACTCTCCAGTAAAAATAAATTACATAAAAAGGCACTTGAAAAGTATAAAGGGGGAAAAAAGAAGAAAAATACGGAGAAATTTTACAAAACAGTGGGAAAGCTAGTTTAAATAAAATAAAATCACATATCAAAATTTTCCTCTTCATCAGAATAATCTTTAAAGATCCCATTTATATACAAAACAAGTAATAACTGTTTCATCTCTATCGAGATCTGTATTGCCCGACCTGGTCTTCCACACATAAATAAACTTCGCAGACGGCATTTCAAATATGTGGCCATTTTTTATTATGCTCCACATAATAAAGAACACGCTGTCCTCGATGTTGATCCACTGATGACTGGTTTTTCGTCTTTTGTTAATGGTCATCGCAACGCCATGCTCATGTTAATTGAATAACCCTTTTCTTCTTCTACTAACCTCGTTATTGAAAATTCAACCTTGAAACTGCGTTGCAGTTTGGTATTTCATTGGCCTGGAGGTTGGAATATAAAATAAAAGCTGATTATTATCACATAGTTGATAAATAAATTTACATTAAAAAATACTTTGGAGCAAGTTCGTCGACCTTTTTCTTTATTTTTCATATTGGAATTTAGGCCTATATTTTTTCCCCTCTTATGTGAAGTACTGGTAAAATACCGTATCCAATGCAATTAAACAGTATGTAATCAAGAGGAAATGAAAAGAAGAAAAACCTGCTGCGATTATGAAGGCTTTTTGACATATAGAAGCAGAACTAACATCTTGAGGAAGTAAAGCGGGAAATTGCGAAAAAATCTGTCATTTTTCTGCGACTGGGAAATATTCGGATTCGTTCATGTACTTGCTGAATAATGATATCAAGTATTTTAAATGTCACCATCATTGGCTAACTGTCTCATGGTGGGCCAAAGCTGTCTGCCTACTGGCAGATTTTGAAACTGGAGATGTTTTTCTTTTTGTGGGGTAGGCTTGTCAGCCCTACGCTATAAAGTCATATTATACCAGGACCTACGGTTTAAAGTAGTTTTTGAACCATTACAAACATCTGATGGCACTGCCGGGATTCAAATCAGAAACCTGTGGCGCCGAGCGTTAGTCACTCGGCCATCAGGCCACATTTTAAACGTAATGTATAGATATTAACATGGAAGTGAAATGAAACAAATTACATACTCCAATTCGTAAAGTGGTCCTTATTCCCCTATTACAAAAGTATAGATTTACGAATAATCTCCTCTGTATCATTTCCAATTTTAGTATATGCAACTGCTGAAGCGAGTACGATTTACGAATAATGCATGTTATGTATGATGCTATGCGCGTATTACTAATTTAACATTAAATTAAAAAAAAAAAACTTTTCATTATCAGTTTAACTGTCGCCAATTAATTGATTAATTTTTTTGACGTTGTGTTAAGACCATAAGATTGATTTTCAAAATTATTATTATTTTTTTTAAATATTTATATTTATTAGTTTTTAGGGTTATATTTAGTCTGTATTTTTTTTTTTTTTTTTTTCTAGATCGTCCTATTAATCATATTTAAAAAAGAATATATATGTTTTAATTAATTTTTGTAATAAATATATATTATTTCATTATTAATTTTTCTATAAATTTAAATTAACTTAAACCATTCAAGATTATCTATATATAATAATATATAACTACAAAAAATAAATGAAATCTATAAATTGATCGGCAAATTGATTAATAATCAGGGAATAAAACAACAAAAATGGAACAATTCTAAATAGAGCATTAGCAGCCTTCTAGCTTCATTAAAAAACGTATCAAAGTATCTAATTTACATAAAACTACAGTAAAGGAAAAGGCAAAAGATTGAAAAATTAATCATTATGGATATGCTGTTCTCAGAACGTTAACCTCAAATCGAGTGCATATCTATCTATCTCTCTCTATATATATCTTATCTATATGCCATCAAGAAACCATTGAACTTGGTGCAATATACGCTATTCTGTCATCTACATCCATAAATTAATACATAGAATGATGTATACTTTGATATCCGAGATAATAAAAAAGAAATTATATCGTTTCCGTTTTCAAAAAAAAACAATTGCAATTTTTATCAATAAATTTAGCGTCAAATTAAATCTAAAAGCAAAATGATTCCAAATGGAAGAAATTCGACCTTGGACTGTTGCCAAGTTAAACATTTAGATCGAAATTTTCACTCAAACGATTTTTAAAATGAAGAGAAATTTAATTAAATTTTTAGTTTTATTACATTAGAAAAGCAATAAATAAAATGTTCACATATCTAGCAATTGAGCAATAATGGCGATTGAAAGAATTTTATATATTCCAGACTTACCGGTTTTTAAATTTTTTTACCAGTTTTGTTGAGTTCATATTACAAATTTTTTCTTTGTCATAATGGCTTTAAAGAAATTTTCCAACTTGATTCTTTTAAGCCAACATACAATTCCAATATTTAAAAGAAACGTTATTATGCAAAATAAAAGTGTCATCAATCATGATCTATGATGATTTCTGTTTCCATTTTTTTTTTAAATCGATTTTAAACTTAATGTATTCGTCGTATGTCAGTGTTCCTGACGAAGTAACTGGAATTAATTATTTTACATTGAATACATTATTAAGTCCTCAACTTGTTACGTAAACATTATTGATTAATTTTTTCCTGTGTGTATGTGTATTTCCCAAAGAAAAAAAACTACCCTTTTCTAATGGGATCACCTGCGAAAGAAAGCCAACGAACTCATCGATAAACTTAAAAAAACATTCAACGATACGTTCTGGATAGTGTTGATTGAAGCGAGCGGCATTCTTCTTTGAACGCGTAGTTTAAAATTAGGGCTGTTTACATAATGGTTTTCCAACATGTTTAACGCTACAGAAGAGTTGCTTTTAAACATATTAAAAAGAGGTTGCATAAAAATGATTTTAGGTTGCAAATTGGGGAAATTAGACCTGGATGTATGCCAGGCTTACATTTAGATGGTTAATGAGGTTGTAGAATGGAAATCTTTGTTTTTGATACTCGCTTTGCAATAGATGAGTGGTTGGTTGGTTGGTGTTTTGTGGCGCATGGGCCAGATTTGGCCAAGCTGCGCCAAATAATTATTTATTAAGGCACCATTCCACAAGCGTAATTCAGGCAAAAGGCAATTTTAATAAAAACAACATAAATAAATGTAAAAATGATTATTATTATTTTGAAAACTACTTGAAGACATTAATTTATTGTCATTGAATTTCATGGAAGTTTTTCACCGATTTTCCCCTCGAAAAGTATTAATTACTACTTTGTAGATCAATGAGAAAACGTTTCGAATTTTTTCGGTTTTTGAATTTTGATTTGTTATTATGTTACGAGGCTGATTAATAAGTTTAAAAAACTATTCCCAGTGGTGCTTGTGTTCCGAAATGTACGATAATTTCGAAAGTAAGTATGCTTAAAAATATATTAAAAAGTAGAATGGACATCTTTGACAAATTTGTTACAATTTGTGTAGTGTCTAATTCATTGGTGCAACAGTCCCATGGTGTGCTAAGGTCGTGTGTTCATTGGCAGATTTCAAAACAGAAGTCCTTCTGAAACCTGTTAAACACTGATGTATTGCATTATGAGTTCTGTTCAGTGGAATAGCCACCGAAGCTCAATTTACCGTGGTCTCATATTTTTTAATATTAACATATTAAAATCTTTCTAATTTAACACAAATTTTGCAGAACGTATTCGGGTGCCGCGCATGTGAATTTATTAAAACACCCCATTAATTTTTACTTGTGTGTGTGGCATTCACTCACTGTGACGCATGCGTAGCAATCCAGCTGTTCCTCTTCCAACCCACTCATTAAAAAAGAGAAAAAAATTACTAATGGAAGACAAAACTACTGATGGACATAGTAGAGAGAGAAGCATTTGTAATATCATACCAGCGTCTGTGTGTCTGGCTAATGGAGCAAACGCGAGTTAAGCTTTGTATACGAGCTGCTTTTCATTATTGCTATTCATTTTTTTTTTTTTTTTTTGTCTGTGTGTTTATATCCATTCGTGTTATCTTCTGCTTCCCTGGTACCCTCCCTGATGACTTCACCCCCGCTGAGTGTCAGGCACGTCCGGTCTTCCGGATATTTATTTTGCGCCGGGTATCGGCTTTCTCGAGTGTCATATGGGTCTATCTTTGGAGATGAGTGATGGTTGTTTGCATTTATGCGTTGCACACTTGAATTTCGCTGGAATTGGGCTCCTATTAACCAATTCGAAGCGAGGCTTTCGAGAATTTGTTTGTGCCATCTTTTTTTTTTTCTTTCTTCCATTTTTGGGAGAGGTGTCCAATAAGATTAAGCTCCTCGGTGGCGGGGATTAAGTCAAGGATTTTTGCCCTGATTTATTTTTGACACCATAGTGGGCGTAGTGCATTTCTTTTTTCTTTTTCATTTTTGTCAGTTAATGATCATATGCCTGAACAGAGTACCGAAATAGGTTGAACTACCAGCTAAAACATTTTTAAAAAAGAATTGGAGATAATAAATAATGTGTTCGTTTAATTGCGGAACATGATTTGCTTCATTACAAAAACAAATGCGAGCTGGGTGTTTTCCTTTTACTAATAAACATGATCTTTTCACTTTTGGTAATGAAGATGATTCTCTATTGAATATGATTGGTATTTTTTTCTTATACAGTAAATGAAAGGTTTGATATTCTAAAAAGTAATTTTTTATTGATTGCAAACGTAAAGAAAGAATTCGTAGAAAACTATTGAATTTTTTCATATTATAAAATTACTTTCATTTATACGATAGCAATAATATTGATTCATTTTCTGTTGTCAGAGTTAATTTTTCATATTTTGAAAGTATATTTATCTCTTTTCTTGGGGGTAGGAAGTAGTTCAAATTGTTCAATTTTTATAATAATAATTAATTATTACTTAATTAAGTAATTTAATTTTTATATTTCAAAACTATATTTATCTCTTTTCTTGGGGGTGGGGATGGTTCAAATTGTTGTTTAATGAACAACTTTCTTTATTATTTTATTAATCGAGTGGAACTGAAAATGTATGATTTTTCAAATGATAATGATAATTGAATTTTATGGCAATATTAATTATTAATTTTTAGAACAATTATTGATTTTTATTAATTATTAATTATGTATAGCTGTTTATTCATTTGAAACCAAAAATTATTCATAGTTTAAAATTCTATAATTTCATAGCTTGAAAAACTTAATGCAACAAAAATACCAAAAGCTATTCACATGTTTTTATGTATAAAATAATAAATTATAAACATAATACTTTAAGTAGCAGTCGTTTATCTGTAAATAAGTGTTCGACGATAGTTAACAGAACCTAATATAAATTTGATTCAAAACCAATATTACAAGTTGAATTGAACCTGACTTCAATATTTAATCTATTCTTCAGTATATTTCATTAATCGACCCATTATATACTTTAAATTCTTAGAATAATTTATTCTTCGAAAAAAATTTTTTTTCCACCCTCAATTTTCTTATTCAGTGTTCGTTTCATGAATCAAATTTTCCTTTTGTGCTTTATTTAACACTTTCTACAAAGGAACAGATGAGTTCATTTTTCCCCCTAATGCAGCTTTTATATTCTGATTTACGCAGATGGTAGGTTCATCTGTGCAAAGCACGATCAGTGCTTTCTCGTTTTTCTGACTCATCTGCTGAGTGCATTGTGGGATTTTTTGTAAAAGGGCAGAAAAACCCATCTGGAAAGCTAGGCGTGTTTTTTTAACAAATTGTGGCATTCATATTACAATCGGGTTTAATTTCAAAGAGGAAATGACTAAATAATAGGAGATATACTTTTTTGTTATGTATATATGAGTGCAAAGATTGCCAAATGTCATTTTATCGAACTTATGATTTTTTTTCACCTCTTCACACCTATTAACCAAAGAAATTTTCATTATATATATATATATGTATAAAAGACTCAAACGAATAATTTTTTCTTTTGATTTATATTTACACTGTTAGTTCCGATAAATTGTGACTTCGTTTCTATTATAGTATTTATCACTCTAATACTACATAATAATGATTGGTACGGAGCTGTACGACGTGATTTTAGTCTTCTGTTTTAATCCTATTTCACAGAAAAATTCTCGTGATGCATTTACCAACCAAAGAAAATATTTACTTTTTATATAATGAAATAAATATAAAAAAAATAAATTATTTTAAGTTTGAAAAATAAGAATATCGTTCATGTCTTCTTTAAAAAAAAAATATATATATATATATATTGTCTTAAGGGTTTTAGTCATATTGATATTATTAGCTATCATAGCTTGTGTTGTATATCTGTTCATGCGCTATCTAAATATTTACTTTAGAAAGAAAAAAAAAAAAAATCTTATAGGAATTGGAATATTATTAAGGTTATCTAGAGAGTATTTAATTTGAAAAAGAAAGTATTTTTCGATTATTTTTTAACAACTTGAACCATAATAGGGACAAATTTTTTATTTAAAGCCATACATAGTAAATAAACTAAATTTTATCTAAAGAAAATAATATAAAGATAATAAAACTGTTTATGGTGTAAAATTAAGCAAATACAATCATACGTGAAAACGATTTTGTGCGAAGGCCATCCAATTCTTGACCTCTCATTCAGTCTAATCAGCATAAAAACAGGAAAATAATAATAAACTACGATTAGATGAGGAACTAGTGCTAAGTATATGTATACAGTAAATCACAATGTTATTTTGACTGTTAAATCATCAGAAAATTCTTCGCGACATCTGGCCTTAGAGCTAGTAACCAAAGTCTCGTTATCAGTTGTCAATAAAACCTTCGCTGACTGAGGGGAACACTTGGTCCAAGAAGACACATATTGCAGCTGGCTTATCTGAGTGCGATACTCTTTGTAAAGAGAGTTCGTCCTCAGATTTTATCAGCTACTTGAATTTCAATTATGTTTGATTTGTTTGAAGAGGCGCAGTAAAACTTGATTCTGTCGATAAACGGTTATCGCTGCGAGCGGTGATAGCTCTTTTCTATGTGTTTGTGTGCTTAGCGATAATAGGGTCAATTATAGTGTTCGATTCGATAAATGTATCAGAAGATTTGCTTTTTTTTTTTTTCTGTTCTATTTTTATGCCCTTCTGCACGTAGTGGTTGAGATAGAACATAACTAAAAGAAATCGAGTGCAGGAAATTGTAATTGTCCAGTATAATTCGTTCATAAACTTTTGTTTCTTAAAAATATATATTGTAACTCATTTATGATTATATATAAGCCATAAATGAGTTACAAAAATGGTAATACTTTAATATTACCAGAGGAAAATTTAGAACTAAGAAAATTAATTAAATGAAATTGGCAACGATTCAAAGTGTTGATAACATTGTTTTGCATCATTTAGAACTGATCTTAGCAATTCAAATTCTCTCATCTGTGTAACATCCAGAAAATGTTTAATTTAATGGATTAAAAAATTTTTTTTTTTATTTTGAATCTGTACTTAATTTCTAAACCTAAGTATTTAAAACTAATTGTCATATCTTACCTGAAAAAAAAAACAGAATTATGTCTGCCAATAATAAGGCCTTTTATGGGTTAAGACATCTGTTTAAATCATGCTTCATATAAAGAAAACTAAATTCTTCTTATAAAAACCCTTCTTAGTCCTATTTTGGTCTATGGCACTGAAACTTGGACTTTGGCAAGATCTGATGAGGCCCATTTGGGTATATTTGAGCGGAAGATTTTAAGGGCTGTTCTTGAGGTGTGTTAGGAAAAGCGATTGTTGGAGAAGACGGTACAACGCAGAAATTTATAAAGACCCAGATATTACAAAATATATCAAGATTAATAGATTAAACTGGGCTGCTCATGCATTTAGAATGAATGATTTAAACCCTGTAAAAAGGCTCATTTTGGAAAAGCCACAGGGACGATCAAGTTGCGATGGATAAACACAGTTGAAAAAGATTTTGTTGTACTGAAAGTTGAGAATTGGAAGACCATTGTCGCCCAGAGGAATGCATAGAAATCTCTTCAAAGGAAATCTTGACCCACCCTGGGCTGTCGTGCTATTGATGAAAAAAAAAAAAGTTATTGAAATAAGAATAGATGATATCATGTTTTTAAAAATTGTGCTAGGGAGGCAGAAATTTCTTACTGCATTCTGTATTATCATTTTTTTTAAGACTGCAAATTTTCTGTTATCGACTATCCATATCACGTCAGAAAAATGTTGTTTTTCACTCTTTTGATAAATTGGCTGCTGTATTATTTCTTATGGGATACTATTTTTCTGAAAATGTCAGTTTGACCTTATAACGAACACTGAGTGGAGACACATTATTAGATACACTCACATTTTATGATGGAGAACGACACAATTTCTCTCTCATATTGTGAGAAATTAGGTATATGTACAAAATAATCGCATCGTTTAATACATAAATCCGTAGGCTTTTTTCGAAAATGTTCAATCTTTGATGTCATTCTAAACAGATGAGATTCATTTAGAAATCCCATTTCGATTCATTTCTTCTAATCATGGGTGGTTTTTGAGTAAGGTGTGAAAGAAAAAAAATTCTTGCATTTAAAAATATTTATCCGCTAATTGATAGTTTGAAAATTAATAATATTAAAATAAATTTTAATATTATTAATTTTAATTAAATGATATTTATTTCATAAGAATGCTGTAATTATGTCGAAAAAAAGTAGCAAAACTTACTTATTCAAATATTAATATTATTTATGAAATATTCTTCAAACTTCCCACACGTTTTTTGACTGAGACAAAAAGTTAGGTACGAAATTAGCATTTAAATTTTAAGCTAAGATCACTTAATAAAATTCAATAGAATAACCAGTACGTTTTCCATGAAACAACAGGTGAAATGTACAAGTTTTTATCATTCAATATATACTGTCTAATCTACTTCAAATCATATTAAAAAAAAACTATCTTATCTCGCATATCTAACTATAAACGTTATAATCTGAAAAAACGTTTTCCTGTCTTATCTTCTATCAAGATAATTCCTCATTATAATCACGAACGCCATAATTCTTCATCCGGTTCTGCGACAACAGCATAGAAGTCGAAAGTGCATCAGCAAGGTTCGCAGCTGCAGAACAGGTGGGGTAAAAATACCTGTTGCTTTCTTCTGAAGAGGTGCATTGGGATGGTCCACACGGTAGACACTTGCCCCGAGCGTATTAGAGGGCATTTCCGTTCGTTACGCTTCAATCGGTTCCCTGAAGGGAATTGATTGTGTTGGTTTCTGTGGGTGTTCCAAGACGCTGGGATGGGTAAATTGCTAATTCGGGAGGTGCCTTTTCTGGGAAGAGGGTATTTGGTGAATTTCTGCTTCAATCATAGGGGGCGTATACAAATAGCAAATCTGATTCCGAACGGTTATATAATTTAACATAAAATTAAATACATACTTATCACCATATATCATCCAAAGCGGCCTGGTGGTTAGCGCGTTTGGCTTCCATATCTGTGCTGGGAATGGGCAAAATAAATCCATAAATTCACTTTTTGGGTTTGAGGAGAAATAAATGAACATCCCTCTGAGTGGTTCTTACCTAATATGTTGGCAAAATGCTGATGAAGTATAGTACAACACACTAATTTTAATAAACAATATTTATATTCATTCAGACATTTTTTTTACCTCTATTGCCCACTATTTAAACTGGGAGAAAAAAAAAGTTTGAAGTTTTTTTTTATTTTGAAACTTTCTTATACAATTGTGAATTTGATTATTTTTAACATTTAACATAATAAATTCCCATAAAAAAAAGCATTTCAAGTATAAACTTAATTTTTAGTTTTTTTTATAACAAGGTTGTTTAAAAATTTTTTTTAAACTTAAAATGGTTACAATTTTGAATTTGTTAGTCATAGAGATATATGAAAATGCATTTATTTATTACAATTATTTATAAAGGTAGAAAAACAAGTATTGAAACTAAACGGATTTTTGTCCATTCATTTTAATAAGAATTATATAATCATGGCAGAATGTAATTTGAATTATTCAAAATAGTAATAAAAAGACAAAAACTAATAACCGTTTTTTCTTTTTGCAGAGAATCGTAAGACTGTGAACCGAGCTCGTTTGTTTTCACGCGACAGACTCAATACCACAGAGTATATGAAAAATTTGGCAACTCTGGATCGACGGCTAGCCATTGACGAGATCCTTGAAAAGAGGAAAAGAGCCATTTTTGAACCGCAGCTATTGCATGAAAATGTTTACACTGACGACGTTTTTGTGGATGTTTCTCGAATCCCCCAAAGTGCAAGAGACAGTCACGAATATGAAGAATTAGACCACAGAAAATGTCTTTTGCAAATGCAAGACCATCAATGATACACCGAAACCCCGTGAAGAAATTTTGAAACAGAAAAACCCCTGCATTTACATAATGGGATCTAATCAGTGCTGTGAAGCAGATTTTATTTCTCAATATATTTTGTTTTTAATCCAACTGTGATCTTGATGAAAAGGTGAAAATTTGGCAATTAACAACATTGTGCTCGAAATATAAATTTTATAAGACATTCTGTGTTAAGTTTTTACATATTATTTATCAGTGATCGATTAAAAAAAAAAAAATACTCTTCTTATTCTCAGAAAAATATTAATAGTACAAATTATTAAATAAATAACTTGTGCCTTTTACAGATCTATTTTTTAAAAATACACAATATAAAATATTTTTCATAATATAGGTATGAGAATTTGCAACTTAAGTTAATGCTACTTATGTAATACTGTAAATAAATGTTTTTATTTAAATGTGAATGTAATCCTGAAAAATAAATGTTTTGTATTTTTTTTTTTTAAAGTGTGTTTTATTTTCAGACAATAGCTCACATTTATACATTGTGAAAATTTATGTAGCAAGCCCAAGATACACTTAACAAATGATTCAGTACATTTTCCACAATCAGGGTCAATCTAACTTGATTGTTCACAACACTATACAAATAAAATGTAAAGTGCACTAAAAATTAAAAGTGAATCACCCAGAAGATGTTAGATATATTTGTCACTTTATGTGATCAACATATCAGAATTGGTCAAATTTTTTCTCTATGCATTTAATTACGACTACATGTATATACATACTGACTTTTCAAAAATGTACAAATTTTACAACAACTTCACCGGGTGAGTAGCATTCTGTGAATTTTATAACTACTGACATCAGGGAGTTTAATTTCAACTACCATAAATATTAAAATTAAAAACTCCTCTATTTTTAGTCTATTTAAAAATATGTTAAACTAATATATACATAAAAGTTATTTCATTTGTTATAACCAGACTTTCCATAAAATTTTCAGTATTTTTTTTTTTTTTTTTTTTTTGAGTTGAAAGTATTAATAAGAAAATTATTTCTCAGTTTAACAAATTGGGGGTAAAACAATCGTACTGCAGACATATCAAAACAGTCATCATCATAACTGGCTCAACAGCCTGTTGTGGGCCTTGGCCTTCTTTAAAAGATCCAGCCAGGCTGTTTTCCTCTTGGCCGTGGACCTCCAGTTTTTTATCTTAATAACATTAAAATCAGAATCGAAACAGTCGATCCATCTCTTTTTCGGTCTTCCCCTTGGTCACTGTCCAAAAGGGGTTACATTGAAAACCCTCAAAGCAGCTCTATCACTTTCCATTCTCATGAGATGACCGGCCCATCTCATTCTGTTCAGTTTAATAAATTTTAGAATGTCAATATCTCTAAAAAGTTTGATCAAAACAGTAAACAGTGGAAAATCGAGTGCCGTGGCAATATACATATTTTTTAAAATCTTCCCATTAAGTTTATTGCTCTAAATGAAAATTAGTTCTCTAAACATTGCTATTTATAATAGAAACACGAATAATATAATATAAAGATTTAAGTTTTTCTGCATAAAGATCATATAGTATACTAATACACATTATCAAGTTAGGCTGACCCCATGTATAATATATCTTTTTTTATTCAATAAAATAAAACAGATCAATAATTTCAATAAGACTAGATAAACTTAACAAATCAGAAAAAAAAGAACCATTATTAAAATCATTTGAACAAAAGAAAATGCATGTTTCTATTTAAAGTTATTTTTATAGTATACTACATAATTGTTCAGTATTAAGTAAGTTGTATATAGTATTACAAATATTAAATAGGCTGGTCCCATATCACACTTGTTAAATTGATTCGCTCCAGAATTTTAAGTTAAGTAGTTTTTAAAATATGCAAATATTTAACAAGTGATAAAAGTTGGAAACAGAAAAACTATGAGAATTATTACAAATTATTTGAATTTGTAAAGGAAATATAACTCAAATTTATGAAGATTTTACTTCCTCCATATAAAATAGAAGGTGAAAAAGACTAGAAATTCATAAGATAAAATATTGACTCTTCTAAAGAGTTGCAACAGTTCTTTTCCTCCAAACACAAATTTCTATTTTATTAATTATGAATATGTTCTTTTTAATTAAGGAAGAAAAATACACAAATGATTACATTGAATTAAAATACAAATTATATTCATTTAAATAAGCATAGTTATTTTAATTTATATAATTGTCAAATGTTAAAAAAAAAAACAGAATCATTCTTGAAAGTGGGGAAAATTTAAATAAAAAAAATGCTTTATTATACATAATATTTCCTTTAAATTCTCGATGAAATTAACTTTTATAAATTTGGAGTTTCTCATTGTTGGCTTTTGAATTAAAACTATGATATTTCATAAAAAGTATATTATAAAACATTTAGATAATTTATAACTAATTCACTAACAATTAAAATTTGCGAATAGTTTCATTTAGAAAGACTATTTAATTTTGGTCATAGAAAAATAATTTATAAGGAAATTTCTTTTGTTTTTCTTTTTAGTTAACAAAATTAGTAATAATAATGAATATTTAATTATAAATTCATCTTTAGGCCATTTAAAATGATTTAAAGACACTTAACACTGATTATGAATATTTAAGAAATTATAAAATAAAGCTACCTTATAACAAATTCAAATATTAGACGATACAAAAATAGCAAAATGAATAACACTGATCATAAATAAATAAAAATTATGCTACAAAATGTAAAAAGAATTGGTTTTTTAAAAAAAAAAATCAATTAAAAGTTAACAAGAGAATTTAGATCAAACTAGGTAAGTTATTAAAATATGATAAATGCAATTAAAATATATGATGGTTTTTACTGTTGAAATTAATAATATAAGTATTTTATTATATTAAAAATACCATACAAAATATAATACACTAACATAAGCTATTTAATTTTTCTCACATAAAATTTAATTATAATTAATAAATTTGGTGTTGACAATGTGATATTTTACCAATTTAAAGTAATATTCCATTTGTTGGGATTGATATAAAATAATAATAAAAAGGAACAAATGGATCCAGTACAAAAAATATATACAACAATAGTTCAGAACTACAAAAGGTTTCTTTCACTTCTCACAAGTAAAACCTGTTTCAAATGTATAAACAGTTATTTAAAAAAAAATAAATTACATTAAAAGAAAATGAGTACAAACATTAAATAATTTTAAAAACAAAAATTGATCCCTTTTATGCAAGTATTGAGAGAAAAAAAAATCATATATATGAATATATGTATATATTAATAAGCAATTTTTTTTTTTTTTAATAGTGATAACTATTCTAGTTTTTCTTGTAGTTTTTTCTTAAATAATATAGGTAATATAGATATAACAGCCAACAAACATAACATAAATACTGAATACAAAGAATAAGCATCTGCTGAAGAGGTTAATTTGTGTAGAGTTGTGCCGGCTTGAATCATCACAAATGAAGGTGGGGCAACACCTATAAAACAAAATAATAAATAATATTTAAATGTTTATTTTATTACAAAAGATAAAATAAAAAGATAAAATCTTAAAATTTATTTTTTTATCCATTTACTTCTAAAACAAAAGATTAATAGGAAAACATCAGACCATGTATTCTATAAATTATGCACACTAATATTTTAACTCAGCATTGGAAAATTTAAGAAATGTTTGCTATAACTTTTTAATTTAAATTCTTACACTTAAATTTTGCAATTTACTAATATTACGAAGATATTAAAGTGTTTATCAATCGATTTTATTTCCTGTTAGTTAACACTCATCCTAGCCACGAGTTATTAGATAAAAAAATGGAAGCAATGAATATTTTGAAAATATAAATACTTCACCATGGCAGTTTTTCCTTCAATGTCATCACTTAAGAAAAGTATGGAGCTTATTATTTTTTTTTTCTCTGTTATTTCAATGCAGAAAAAAAAAAAATTTGAATTGTCTCTATCTAATAATATTTATAAAATGAAATGCTTATACCTTGATAAAAACAACTTATAAAAATTGAATTCATTTCATTACACTTGTGAAATAAAGATTTTAAAGAATAGCAAATAATTCACTGCTTTGACTAATTCTAAAATATTTCTATTTGCATTAAGAATAATGATGAATTTTTAAATTGTGTCAATTTTTAATTGTCATATTTATTTCAGTAATGACATTGAATTGTAATTTATTTAATAAGAACAGGTTAAGTTTACTTCAAAGTTAATTATTGCTATTTTTTATAATATAGAACATATTTTAAAAAAATGATCTACAGCTAAATAAATATATGATCTAGTTCAATTATTATTATTACTGTGTATTTATATGCCTATTCTAAAAAAAAAAAAAAATTTTGAAATTCAGTTCAAAAAAAAAAAAAAAAAAAAAAAATCAAAGCCTATTTTACTAGAAATTCCTCTGGATTTTTGATAAAATATAGAGTAATCCTTAAATTACGATACAAATACCAGCTGAAAATAAGAACCCCATTTTAGTGCATGTGAAAATGTAGAAATTTTATATACACAAATGTCAAAAACTGATGAACTAATAAAATTCTGCAATTTCCTCCATATATGTTACATCCTGAATTATTGAATCAATTCATACAATAACATTAATAAAATAAATTTTTCTCAAAATGTTAAAAAATATTGAAATGATTTACATATTGATAGATAGCATTTTTTTTAAAAATATAAAAAAACATTAATTTGCTTCACAGAGTAATATACAGAGAATAAATGTTGCATTTTAAGCAGAACAGAGAAAATACACATTGCTAATATCATTAATTTCATTTTAATAACTGACTTAAGTTGAATAATAACAGTATATTAGGGTTTTACACAACAAAACAGTAATAAGAATACAAATACTATAATTATATATACATAATTAAAATTTAATTTCTAAATCTCTAAGAGTAGCAGTACAATTCATAGGACAAACAATTACTTACCCAAAAATGTACCAAGTATGAAGGGCTTTGCAGGTACCCCTATCACAGGAGATGTAATATTTATAAACCAATTAGGCAAAAATGGAGTGATTCGTAAGAAAATTATGTAGTTCAGTAAGTGATCTTGATGTTTATTTACCTGCATAAAAAAATTAAATCAACCTTATAAAAGAACTGATTTACTTTTGAATATATGAGATTTTTCATATAATAATTTGAATTTAAACATTGAAAACCATTTCAGTGTGCCTGAAAACTTGAAACCAATATACAAAATCTATTTTTAAACATAATTCCAAACAATGAAATTTCTATGTTATTGAAAAATAAAATAATAAATAACTTCTTAGGAATTTTAATAAAACAAAGATCATTTTTAAAAGATTAAGTAGACCTTCTGTGCTTAATGCTGAAGTTTTAGTAAAAAAAAAAATAGTGTTTTTGAGGATAACTTTAAAGTGGAAAAAATACTGAACAACAGATTTATATAACAATCAATGTAATAATATTTTTGATTCTAAAACAAAGTATAATATAAATTTATATATTATATGCTTTAATATATGAATAAAATTACCAACCACAAACAGCAGCTAACAATGAAATTATGAAAACCATGTTAAATATCAATACTACATAATAGCATTAATGAAAAGAATAGCCCTATCAGTATTAAATAATGCTAAAATACAGTTCAAAATGAAGAATATGTAATTGAAGAAATTCAATGAGAAAATTTATATAAGGTTGCTCAAGAACACACCATTGAACAATTAAAATTTGTTTATCATCATTAAAAATTATTGATTGACTAAATTATTATTAATATGATTTAAATAAATATTTTGAAACCAAAGACAATAATAATAGAGCATTAAAATAAAAACTATATCTTTAAAGAGACAGGAAAGAAAGCAACTCAACTGACCTGCTGAGACCATATTGCAGCTCGTTGGGGAAAAAATCTTTGCACAATTTTCCTACCAAGCTGAGATGAAAGAAGATAACAGAAAGATGCTCCCAGAGCAAGAACACTGAAATAAAATATTTATTGTACTTGAACACACTTAACAAAAACTGAACATTTATATAATATAGTCTTATAATATTATGCTTACTATTGACATATTTCTATTAACAAAACTAAGCAGAGCTCTATTTTCAAAAATGTACATTTGATACGCTATTTTGTATTAAAAGTTTTTTTTTAGATGAAAGAATTTTGTTTTAATAAAATACAAAATGTTTACCAGCTTTTATGAATTATTATTATGTTATGTATGTTACCATCTGCTGCACAAACAGAATCTAAAAAACAAGCCTATCTATGCTTTCAAATGATAAAACATTGAAGATCTTGATTTCTTTCAATGCAGTATATTAAGCTGTTACTTTGGATTATTGAAGTTAAAAATCATAAATAATTTTTGAATCACTTTAGCAAGAATTTGAATAAAAATTTGCTATTCATAAATTGCCAATGTAAAATTAACATCAAAACTTGTGGAATATTTAGTTCAATTATAAAAGATGGTGCCTTGGGCAGCATTTTCACTTTATAAGATAAAAATGTTGAGAACCACTTTTAAAATAATTTAATTCCTTTCAATAAACCAACAACTCAATTTTTTTTTCAAAAAATTTTTAGAGCCAAATATACTCACAATTAACATGTTTTGATTATATTAAATATTATATCAATAACATTTTCAAATTAAATAATGCTTTACATTACAGATTAATAAAAAATTTAAATACTTACAGTACACACTAAAAAAATTGCCAGTGGAAACGGATATAAAAAACCAGAAAGGATGCTTAAAAATATTGATCCTGGAATGGCAAATGATTGTAAACTATATATAGAATTAAGGTTTTAAACATTATTAAAAGCATTATATAATACTGCGCACAATATAAGTAATTTCAAGACAATCAAAATACCATATTAAAAAACAATTGTTTTATGATACCTTTTACAGCTCAGAAATAGATATCGATTCGTTTACACTAGTATTAAGATACTTAAACATCAACATTTTTAAAATTAATTTTGAGCATCCTTAATTGTAGCTTCAATGAACACACATTCAATAATTACAATATATAAAATAAGATATAGATTAAAGCATGAAAAAGCATTAGTAAAAAATTAATAGCTACTTGCATTTAAAATTTTTTAACAGATCTATATAACTTAATATTAAAAGAGAAGGGCATTTATATTCAAAGCACTACAATATATTAAAAAAATGTGCATGCAACAAACACAAAATTTACAATATAAAATAATTTTTAATGAAAAAAAGGGCATTATCATCTATGGATACTGGAAGCATCGACAGGCATGAATGATAATAGCACACTCAAAAATTTGTTTCAAAGGTGATTATAATTACCTGGTTAATGGTTTCCTATGCAATTAGGAAACCATTAATTATAATTATCAATTTGAAACATATATCCATTACTAAAATTTTGAATAGATTGGAATTAGGAAAAAGTATTTAATCAAGACATGGAAAAAAGCAGGATATGGCCAGAAAATTCCCAATTGTAAGTTTTCTTAGTAATGTAACAGCTACTTTGGTGATCAATAACATGCATTAAAAACTATTACTTTATTTTTGATTTAAAACAAATTTAGGAATTTAGAAATTATTATACAATTATAAATAAATCAATAAATCCATATATATATATATGCATTCCAATAAATAAATAAGAATTTATCTCCATAAAATAGGAAAGGATACAAAATGTAAGTCATAAAATAAGCTAACAAAACTGTGAAATAATATTTCTCTTTATAACGAGCAAGTATTTTGCCTAAATTTTTAGCATCCTCAATGTCCATAGGCAATTTCATATATTGTGCTTCATGCCTATTAAAAAAAAAAAAAATTACCACATATAGACTTTGAACACAATAAAATAAGACATACAAAGATTTCAAAATGCTTTACAACAAAGTAGCTAAATAGTCATTCATTTCTCTCACTTTCTAATGCATTATTAAAAGCTTTAAAAAGTTATTTATTATTATAATAAAATTTATAATGAAATATCAATAATTAATTTAGTTAAGTCAAACATTTAACTAAACCTAAGAGACTAGTCAAAATACAGAAAATTCTTCAAACCTATCTTTTATCACATCAAAATGCATTAATAATAAATGTAAATACATAATATAGATATATATTAAAGATACAGGAGGTTTTTATATTTTTATCTAAAACTTTCATGTGGTTGAAATATTCCATATGCTAATAGATTTTAATAAGGCAATTTTTTTCATATATTTCAAGAAAAACAAACTGAAAAATTCTGTAAGTATTGTTATAAACCAAATAAGCCATTTCTAAAATTTTTATTTTACTTTTTAAAGTTGCAGAAGAATGTTTCAATTATTTAATACATCAAGAAAAATTTTATCAAATATAAATATCAGTAATTCCTTTTATCAAATTTACCCATATGTAACACAAAAATATAATTTCTTATAATAAAAATGTAGATATACGCATATTAACTATCCAGTCATTTATAAATATAGTCCCCATTAATTTTTTATTAAATAATCTCTACATTCATTGTGATAAAACATTTTATCTGTCTCTCAGTAAGTTACAGAAAATAGATAAAGTTTTTTTTTAAAAATTGTGTTGTATTTTGGAATAATTTGTTGTTGGAACTTATTATAGTATATTGTTTTTGTTTCTATTTTAATGAATTTCTGTTTCCTAATATGTGTTCTTGACAAGAGAAGTAGATTTTAAATGTTTTTACACAATATTTTTCCAAAAATCAACATAATATGAATCTTTCCTCTGAGCAAGATATACTTTTTTATAACATTAATATAATTTAAAATAACACAAAATAAAAAAAAAAAGAAATCTTAAATATACAAAAATACATACTTACTCTTCTAAATCAGGAAAACATTTATATAAATAAAATAACCCTAAGACAGAAATGGTAAATATTCCAATTAGTATTGCAATAGCCTTTCTTGTGCTTTGATGAGGCCTTTTTTCTATATGACAGTCTAAACAAAAGATATACAATCATTATAATAGAATAAATTTGATTTTGATCACAACACAAGTTTGTTATATCCAATGCAAGAAACTTCACATATCTATTTAACCTTAAAACATATTTGTTAGTTTTTTTAAAAGTTTAAAACAGAATAATGTTTTAATAAATAATGTTTTTAAATAATGTTTAATAAATAATGTTTTAAAATTTAAATAGAAAAATATTTTCTTCAGTTGTTTTTAATTTATTTCAGGCTATAAAATAATTATCTATAATTCGCAAATCAGGAAGCAGGATTATAATTTTTTTTTTTAACAAGATTTACTAATACTTTATTAAAATATTAATAATTCTATCAAACTAATACCATAATAAGGTTACACTAGTATAAAAAATAATTTTAAAAAATGGAAACATTTCCATATATTCATTAACAAATGTATTTTCCATGTATATAAATACATAAATAATTATTTATTATATACATAATCTATAAATGAAGCATTCTTCTGTTCATCATTTTTTTATCCAACACAGGATCAAAAAAACGAAAATAATAATTACCATTGATTGTCAAAAGGAAAAGACAGTGACAATTGTAAAATACATGCAATTGTTTATTTTATAAAAACATTAGAATTTTACTCACAAATACAATATTTCTTAATTAAATTTTATTTATATAAAATATGCACTCCACATAGAGAGAAATATGGTTTTAATTTATAAAAAAATATTGTTTTAGTCTTCACTCTTGTCTAAATAATGATTCGTGATCATTTTTACTAGAAAAGACCTATATCAGAGACTGCAGTGAAAGAATAATCATGCAATTTGCTCAATCATTAAAATAAAAAATAATGTAATGATTAACAATAAAGAGATAAACATTAAAAGAACGATTAATAATAAGAATTAGTGAAAAACATAAATAATATATAAAGCAATATAGAAAACTTTACATCAAGAACTTTAAATAAAATTTCGAAATAAATGAAATTTAACATAACTCAATGAATAAAATACAATAATGGAATATCGAATTTAGCTAATTACATTAATTTAAATTTGAAAATTTTTTCCAAATAAAATTTTAAAGATGATAATGTTTTTCAAGTCATTACAAATATAAGAATAAATTTAAAGCCAAAAAATAATGAACACTTCAATTAATTTCACATGAATTTGTGAAAAGTAATTAAGATAACTTAAAATAATGAAACATGAAATATATTGAAATAAAAAAAATAATAATTTTTTTCCCATATTTTCCTATATGCAGCTAACATAATTGTTTTTACGAAATAATTCATTAAAAAAATATATTATAATAAAAATCAAATATTAAAATTTAAAAAAATGTTTTGCAAATAAATATTTAAATAGTATTACCAATGTCATTCATCTTCATATCGTTGTTAGAATTCTGTAAAGACATTATTTTCAAAGCGCAAATCAGCGGCAGAATTTTTATTTTCTTATGCAAGAGAGTGAGATGATGTAAAGTTGAGCTGTAAGACCGTAATGCTGACGAAGCTAAACTACTAGAAGAAAAAAAAATTTTTTTTTAATTAATTGTTGCTGAATGAATTAATCAGGATTAAGCTTCGAAAAAAAAAAAAAGAAATTTTTGTAAGCATGACCAATAAAATATTACAGAAATTTTAAATAGAAATTATTTGATTAATTTTTTTTTTTAAATCATTGTTTATGCTAACGAAATTAAGAATTATATTAATTATCTTTTTTGTGTGTTTTGTTGAAACGCCTCTAACATGTACAAGAACTATTTACTTAAATGATAACATAAAGTTTTTTATAAATTTTATGACTCATGCAATGAGCATAAAGAAGACGATTATGTATCTTTTTCTTTTCCCCCTTTTTTATAATTATCGATTGTCTTTCTATATTCCCTGAATAGCGCCCCCTGGGGGAATTGATTTTGTCAGCGAAAATGGCTTCTTAATAATTATGTTCTGTAAGATTAATGGCTTAGGTATTTTTCTTCAGTATTATTTTCAGATAATTCTTCATCATCTATTTATACAATTATACTTTTAATATTTGCTTCGAAGTAAACAAAGGTAAGTCAGTTTGGTTGATTGTTGACAATACGTTGATCTTCTAATTTCTTTAGTTTATTATGCGTTTTTTTTTTTTTCTGCGATTCTGGCTTACGAAGACGACTAAGTTTATGTTTAATATCCTATGTTAAATGAAAAGATATTGCTTATATATATATAATATGCTATTAAACATTTACTTTTCGCGGCATGTACTTTTAAATAACTATATATTATTTATTTTTAATGGTTGTATAAATTGATTTTTATATGATTGATCCATCATTGTACCTTATATGCTGTGTTATGTCCTGCATTTGTTTAATCAAATAGATTTATTGCTCATTTTATTTTAAAATCGATTAAATTCACGTGTCATGAAAACATATCACCAGATGACCTCACTCGCTGACAGCTGATCTATGTACTGTGTTTTCTAGTGGCTTATAGTCCTGTTAGGAAAGAATTAAATAATAATTTGAAATAAATTTGTTATTTAATTAATATCACAAATTATTAGGATATTTCATTTGTTTCATTATTTAATATATTTTTTTAAATATATATTTGGAATGATTAGATACAAATTATTCAATTAATAGTAAAGAAATAAATTGTTAGTTAAGTGAATAAGTTTAATTTTATTGTTAGTTTAGTTAATAAGTATAAGTTTGTTTAAAGCCATTTAAATTTTCTCTTTTGTAAGAAAAAAATGTCAAGTAAGTGCCAACTTGGCATAGGAATCTTATAATTTTTATCTGTCCAATATTGCTGCTTATGGATCTGAAAAATGATTGTATAATATAAATACTAATTCAAAGAAATTTCATAATGTCTTTCTAAAAGGTTTGTGTGATGATATTTGAAAATTTAAGTGAATGACTCTGTTAAATCTTAAGCTTTTTATTTATATTTAAATGATTGAATTGTCTAAGAAGAATAGCATTTTTACTAAGTATTATGTAAGTGTTTCTATGTTTTTATATAGTTATATTAAGTATTTCTTTTGAAATTAATGAATGAAAAAAAAATTTATTTGATGCTATAAAATAAAAATCCATATTGTTGGTAGTTTAATTGATATCATGGTTAGTAGACTAAAAATTGCATTTGTTTTGAGATTCTGATTTCAGATAGCATGTTAATTTAATTAAAGTTTGCCCATATAAAAGTATAATCAATTATTCATTCTTTGTTGGGAATATACAGTTAAAATTTAATGTTGTTATGAAAACATTACTGTATTGTTATTTTTGAAGTTTGTAGTTGCTAATAATAAGCGAAAAAGTTTCTTTTCTCAAAAGAATTTCATATATATTACTCTAAAAAGCATCTCATGTTTGTTTGTTTTTTTGCATTGCATTGGACTACCAAATAAACAATGTTAATAAAAAGAACCTTGGCAGATATATTTCATTTCTTCTGAATCTAAAATAAATTTATTTTATTAACAAAATAATCAATTTATTATTAAAATTAATTTTCAAAGAAAAAAAACCAGCTTGCCTATATATTAATTTTCACCCATTGATGCCGATTTAGCGACATCTCTTTTCTTATTTTTATCTTGTTTGCAATATGCATGTGTGAAACAAAAGATTCTAAAGATGGATTACTTAAATATGTTATAATAGCTAACATTTAAATCTTTTCCTTCTTCCAGAATTAATTCCTAACAGCAATGTATGACCATACTATATGGCTACAAAATGCTTTCTGAACTAAAGCTATTTTCAGTGCTGTTACCTACAAAGAAAAAGTTAATATAATATCAAAATTAATTAGCAATCAAACTAGCATTTTCTACCGCCTTGGTAAAATTACTTCAATACAACTTTTTCAATATTGTAGAAACTTTTTTTTTATCCAAAAATTAAGAGTAATTGCTATAGCTTATAACTATGCTTTATTCTTTCAAATATTTTTATGATGAAATTTGTTGTTTTAGCAATGGATGATTCAGTGCCAGTAAAAAGAACCTAATAATATGGATCCTAATTTACCTGATCAAACTGAAAATGATTCGGATGTCGGGACGCATTCAGCATCTCCCCAAAGACAATCTTCTGAAAGTGAAAATGCTCTTTCACCTGTGGCACAAGAAACCCATTCAGATGTTAGAAATGTGAATTCTTCTGATGAAAATTCTGAAAATGATGATAGAACTTCAATCAGAGTTGATGTGGTTAGTGATACTGGAGAACCAGATATATCGATTCAAAATCAGGCACATCTCTCATCTGCAGTAGTTGCATTGGACAATGACTCTACATTTAGTTGCAAATATCCTGGTTGCAATTTTACTTCAGTAGATGCAGAAGTTTATCTTAAGCATGAAGATATGCATGTAGATGGAGGGACTGTTTTATGTGAAATTTGTAATACAAGTTTTCCTTCATATGCAAACATGAGACGTCATCATCTTTATATGCATCAAGGTATTCGGACATTTGATTGCCAGATTTGCTCAAAACGTTTTCTTCGTAAAGAACAATTAATGGAACATTTAGTTGGGCATACCAAGTCTTCAAGACCCTTCCAGTGTAATGTATGTAATGGAAGTTTCCATTTGAGAGGCCAACTTAAATCCCATATTTCATCTGAACATTTGGTTAGTGATAAAACATGCCATTTATGTGACTTCAAGGCATCTTCAACAAATGCCATGAAGCTTCATTATTCTATGTTTCATTTAAAGCATATTGAGGGAAGCAGTACTAATAGGTCTCGTGATTTTATGCAAACAGTTCATATTCCTCCTACTGAAAATGGTGCCATTGATTTAGCCACAGTTTCACAGAATTTTTCTTTTATGACAGCTCATTATCCATCATATACAACTTCAACAGGAGAAACTAATACAGCTGCACCAGGTCCATCTGATTTAAGTCGAACATCTAACATTATTAATCTAGCTTCTCGCCATCTCATGCATCAAAGAAATGACTATAATCCAGTTATTCATGAAGAAGAAAATCGACATGCCTGTGTTAGCTCTTTAGCGGCTTCAACAACATTAACAAGTCCACCATCAAACCAAGATAGATCTCGACCAGAAGCTTCTAATACTGGTGCAACATCTCGAGAAAGAGTGCATATAAAACCTGAACCTCCTGAAATATCTGTAGATGATAGCCAGAACAGTAATGTTCAGCCTACTAGCACAATGGATTTATCAACTACAGATGTTGTGGAAACAACATGTGTCACATCCAATGAGGCTGGTACAACAGATATTCCATGTCGTAGAAAAGTGCATAAGCATTCATCAACAGATGAACAAGGCCCTGAAAGTCGATACTCGCCATCAAATAGACATTGTACTGAATCTCATAATAATGTAAAAACAGTGCATACTTGTAGGTATCGACCTTATGAAGATAGTAATAACCAACGTCGTAGAGAATATTCCAAGCATACTTGTCTCATGCATCATCGAAATTCTGAAAGAAGAACAAGATATTCTGACAGTGATGTTGACAGAAATGCTCAAAATGAACATTCAGATGAAGAACGCAAGGTATTTTATAGCCGTGCCACTTCTACAAACCATATTGGGCCAAGTGATTCGCATTGCGCTCGAGTTAATCCTGTATCTATTCGTCGAAATGACAGCTCATCAGATCAGACAAACTGTAATCACAAAAACACAATTGCCTATCGTGATATTGAAACCTGTACTCTGACGTGTGTTTATTGTGGAATTAACTTTCCAGATCAAACATTATATTTTCTACATCGCAGTTTGCATTCAGAATCAAGTCCCTGGAAATGTAATTTATGTGGTAAAACCTGTAAGGACAAGTATGATTTCAATTCACATGTTATAAGTAAAGGCCATTATTAAATTTTATATCAGTGTCATAAAGAACGAGCTCAAAACAACTTCATAATGCACATGAAAGATATGCATCTGTTAAAAGTACATTGAATGTTATCCCCATTGACTGTCTTTGAACAATTATCACTTAAAGGAAAGATGTTATGCGTGTTGTTGATTTGAGGTTTTGAAGTCTATTGCAACGCACAGATGGTACTTAATTTTAAGCAGGTGTATTTACATGGTCTTTTTATAATTGATTCTACTATTCTTACTTTGGATATTTAAGGTAATTAAATTTTATTGTGAAGGCCATATTTAATTCTCAATTATTTAAAATTTCATTTTCAATAAATAGCTAGTTTCCACTTAAAAAAATTTTTTTTTTTATTAATATTTCTTAATTTGATAACATTTTTTATTTTGCATCATATTGGTGGTGGCCAACAAGGTGATGATAAATAAATCACCAAATATTTGTTAATTATAAAGCAGCATTCCTTATTTAATCATTCATTAAAGTTTAAGTAAATTTTTAAGATGCAGTAAATTTAAAAACAGACATCTTGTCCAAAAACATTTTATTTCCTTTTAAATATATTTATAATTTTTGGGAAAATATAGATATGCTATATTGATTATATATTTTTCTTTTTCCCTCAATTAATAAGAGTAAATTTTAATATTTAGCAAAACTATTTGATTCATTTTGGGCATTTCATGTATAAGTCAATTAGGGTTAATAATACGAAATTGATCTTGAATATACAAGTTGGCCACCCTTGATAAAGTAAAATTGTGATACTTTTCTATTAGAAGGTTCTAAGCAAAATGTGCATAAATGTTTCAAGGCTGTGAATAACTCCAAATATGACTTGTAATTTCTGATTTTAATTTTTAATATTTTGTGATTTATTCCTCCATATTTAAGCTAAAAAGCATTTCTTAGGTGGTGGTTAGATGATTAAAAAAAAAAAAAAAAAAAAAAAGGTGCTGTCAGAAAACTTCAAGATAGGCAAAGTGTTTATAGAGTATGATCCATCACTAGATGAAATTAAATTTTATTCTAATGTAATCCGGAAATAGCATGATCATTACAAGCAAAGATAAATTATTCTTTGTGTTAAATACTTTTAATTCTGCAAAATTTTTTTATATTTGTTCTAATTTTTTCTTCAAATTCTAAATTTTTTTTTTTTTAATTTTTACTTATAGTATAACTTGAGGGTAATTGTACTCTGAACATTTGGTGCTTCCTTTTTTGAAAACTTCATGCTACATAGTTTGAAAATAAGTGTTTTTTCAAAAACTGTTTACCTCTATTCTGAAATAAATATGCTTGAAAAATTCATGAGAGTTTTGTAGGCAGTGCTAAAAAACAAAAACTGACCATATGACATATTTTTCAAGCGTTATGTTGTACTTTTTGCTAGAAAAGTGGTGGTGGGGAATGTATAATTTGTTTTGTGCACAATTTCTGAAAAATTTGACATGCAGTTTAGAAAGTTTTAGTAGTAACCACCATAATCATCACTGGTGTAATTATTGGATATAATAAAATAGTAATGACAAAACATTCTGCCATATTTTGCCTCGTTCGAGGTTGTGTCTAAATATAGTAAGAAGTAATGACACTTCCTAATGGAAAAGTACCAAAATTGTTCATTATATTTGTCCACTTATTGAAATAATTTATTTTATAAAATTTCAAATCTCTCTTTTTTTTATATTTATATCAATTAAAATTATTATTTATAAAAAATATGTTATCAAGATTTTGAAGAATTACAAGCATAATAACCGAGATGGAGTAATGGATACTTACAAGCACATCACAATTTATAAAGTTCTATAGCAAGATAATGCTATCTTGTCTTTTTCATATTCTCAATGTATACTGCATGTGTGTTCAAGAAGATATAAACTTTTCTTGGTACTTCTTTATTATGAATTATCCGTGGTCCGGTGAAACAACTCAATGTTGTAAATTAAATAATATAGCAAGCATATCCTTTTAACTGTCTGATATGTTTATTGCTAATTCAATTTTATCAAAACTTCTTTAATAAGGAAGTACCTCGTGATTTTCCAATTATGATATTCATAAATGCATGAAAATGTATTGCATGGATTCTAGTTTATTCACCAATTAACATTTATGAAAATATAATTGTTAAAAAGACATAATGGAATAAAAATAAAACAGAAATTTCTCTTTTATCCTACATTTATTTTAATATAAATCTTACTTAATATCTGTTAGATTTAAAATAGTAATAATTTCTATAATCTTAAAAAAAAAAAAAAGGACTATTAACTTGAATAGAAACAACATAAAATAAGAGAAATGGGGAATTAAAAAAATCTTTTGAGAGTGAAAAAAAAAAAAAAAAGTTTTTTTTTTTAATTTAGAAGAGTTTTTAAAATTGGAAAATTTATATATTTTTTTGGATTATCTAGAGAATTGTTCCATATTATCCAAGAGGAAATATCTTCTTTTTTCCTACAGTAGTGCTTTCCTTTAAAGTTATGGATTTTTATTTAAATTAAAGATTTAGAAGACTTTCGATTCAATTTTTTAATGTTAAGTAAATGTAGTTAATATTTTTCATTATATGTATTTCTTTAATACTAAATATTTTCAATATATGTATTAAATTTTGCAAAATATATTAATCTAATTCTCTTCTACTTAAATATTCATTATATATCTCTATATTATAATTTCCTTAAAATTTTTTTTACTTAATATCAAAAAAGATTTTTTTATTTTTGGATGGTTAAAAATTTTTTTTGAATGTGCAACATTTGAGAACCTTGAATTTATTGCATTTATTTTAAAGGATTTATAAAATTATATTATACAGACTTCCTAAATTTGTTGAATGAAATATAGTATCAAAAGATAGATCAGTATTTGTCAGGATATTAAAAATGCAAATATTTAGGGATAAAATTAAAACTAATGCTTATGTAACTTTTTATTAAACTACATGATATATATACTGAAAAACAAAATAATAATAAAACACCATAATTATTTCTCTTAATAAAATGTAACATTCCAAAGTACTACTTATCATATATGATCAGACTTTGAGATAAAATATTTTAAGTGTGTAAAAAAAAATGAGTAGAAAAAAATAATAAACAGGGGAAAGTAGGATGGAAAGTTTATAAATTCTCCATATGTCAATGTTAAACATTCAAACTGTATTTAGTTTATTATTTAGAGAAGCTATAAGATAATCGATGAAAACAACACTTTAAATTCAAGATTTTGCATAAATTTTTTATTATATTGTCTTTTAACAGAATTGTAAATATTTTGCAATACATTCATTTTTCAAATTGTTCTAAAATTTACTTATGATCTTTATTAACACTTTAATACATTCTTTCACTATATATTTAAATATAATTAGAAGCGTAATTCATAATATTATATCAATATCTTGTATTGTTGTTCAATTATTGTTTTTAGAAATAAATTTCGGCTTGTAAAAAGCTGTTTTCTTTATTGAATTGGATAAATATTTTTTACACATCAAAAATGTGTATGAAGCATTTCATTTTTAAGTGTATTTTTGAAATGCCGTTAATGCATTGAAATTTATCTGTATTAAGTAATTTTGTATATATTTTGCGAATTTGGTGTTCAAATATCAATGCAAAATAATAACAATGGATAAATATTGTGAGAGATAATATTGTACCTCTAATCCTTGTTTTAGAATTTATTGTTTCCAGTTATGTTTATATTACAATATGATAGAACAAAACAACTTGCATGTAATTAATGTTAAATATTTCTAAGTGTTCGTTGGTATTTTTTTCATATAGATTTGAAAGTTTCAATTTCAAATTGTTATTAACTTGTATTTTATTGGTCTTCCAAGTGTTATTTCTGAATCTTTAAGGCATACTTAGTTATACCCAAATAAAATGTATGAATAAAATATACTTAAAATTGCAAAAATTTTGCTGAAATTTTTTATTTTGTTGTGTTAATTTCTTTCTAATTTTAATATGCTTAAAAATTGTTAAGTTTAAAATATATTATAAAAAGATCTTCTTTTGGCTGTATGAATCTAAAATATTGATTCTGTGTTTTATTGATATTATGTAAATTATATTTGATAAAGATTACTTGTTGATGTCTAAGAAATTAACCTCTTGCACTGTAAAGGCAGACTAATGAAAAGGGATCTAAATTCACCTAATTAAATTTTGATTTGATTTTATACTTTTTAATCGTAGATAAATAAAGCCAATACCTTAAATATCCTCAATATTCATTATATAATATTAAATACCTTACATTTTTACTTTTTAAATTTTCATATGAATGCAAGAATTTTGCGTCTGGTCCTATTTTTTGTAATCATTAACAAATGTTCATGAAGAAATTAAACTAAACAGATTCTATCATACAGATCTGAATGATCAAATCTAAGTATTTCACTCCACTTTTGGAACCTGGCTACTTATTTTAAATCTTAAATCCTATTTGATGAACTCAAATTTGTGGGTTTTATCTGAAATGGTTCTAAGGAATCAATCCTACAATCAAGACTTTATGCATGTAGAAAATCTTTATTCAATGAATTCTCATTTTAAAGAATTAAATTGGCAAGCAACTACTTATTAAATTAATAGACATTGATTCATTAATTAAAAACATGATTTGATTGATAGTTAAATGTATGATGCTACACAAAACTAAATATTCTCAAACAAACAGAGTGACAAATGATAGTTAAAGTTATTACATTTGATTTATTTTAAATCTAACAATATGTATGACATCAAATATTACCCAGTATCAGGATCACATACAAATGTAAAGCATTTAAAACAGTCAAATAACAAAAATTACTTTTTCCATATTTGAATTCTTATGCATTTTTTTTAATTATTAGTTATTTATATGTAGTTTAAATTTTATGATTGAAATGTATGTAAAAATAAATACCGAAAAAGAGGAAAATCATATTTTTATGAATGCTATATCTAATGATATATATGCTAACAATACAATATGATATTTTTAGTAATATTTTGAAAAATATGATATAATTGAATAATATGATATTTTTAGCAATATTTTGAAAAATATGGATTCATCATCAAATGTAAAGCACAAAAATAAAACCTTTTTATGTTTGTCTTATTTCATGAATTGATTTCGGTATAGGAATTTCAAACCCAATTTATTTTCAATCTATTTCAAAACAACTGGATATTTTTGTTATTGACATTTTTGTGAAAAAAAAAAAAAAAAAAAAAAAAAAACATTTTTAAGGGTTAAAATAATTTTTTTTAATTTATATAGCTGTATCTGTAAATTATTTTTTGCTTACTTTTTTAGTGCAAGAGGTTAAAATTTTATTTGTTTTTAATTATAAAGTTTTCTAGAAACAAGTGTGTTATATTATAGGTAGAAAATCGTTTTCGTTCCGATATTGAAATTGTTCTTTTATCAACTTAAATCACTTTTAGGTCATTTTTTCATGCAGAGATTTTACGCACATTTTTGTTGCATGTGGGTTCATTTATTTAAATAACTTAAATGTTTTGAAGTTGGCACAAGATGTTCTTAAACTATTTGCAGATTTTCCCACATGTTTTATTTTATGTCCTTTTTTCTGAAATTTTATGTGATATTATGTGCAATACTGCTATTATGCAAAAGGAAAGGTTCTGCATTTTGGATCTTAATGTATAATTGATGTTTTCAGAAGAACATAATTGTGTACTGATTTTTTTCTTCTGTTTACTATTAATGTTTTTGTTGTCTTTTATTATGCTAACTGTATTATAAATTAAATTTTTATTTGTAATTCATGGATATTAATATGCTTAATGGGTACAAGTCCCCCTTTTCTTTCTTTCTTATATTGAATTTTCTTGATGTTTTAAAAAAGATTCACGTTCATTATAAGTTTCCAGTGCTATTTGTTGTATCTGTGAATCCCCCTCCCCATTTTAAAGGGTTGGTAAATTTAATGGTATTTTCAATTGTATACATGCTTATTTTTTGTTGTTTTAATAAATGTATTAAATGTAATTGCTTTTGTTCTTTGATATAATATAAAAGTACATTTAAAAAAAGTCATTGCTTTGATTATGTACGCCGATCAGCCAAAACATTAAAATTACCTTATAATAAGTTCATATCCTCTTTTGGGAAATGAAGTCTAGAATTGATGCTTTCAACTGGTTGTTGATTGTTGTATATCACATTTTAATTGAAAGAGAAATTAGCTGAATTGTAAATTCACCGGTTTTAATGTTGATGGGGGTGGATGCAATTCCAATTTTATATCAGAAGACATTGTATAGGGATTTGTGAATGCACATGATGTAAAGTAATATGAGATTCATTGATCTGAATGATTTGCAATTATCCAATGGGCATGCATGTTTATATTCTGAATAATTGTAATTAGCATAAGAACTCAAATAGACACAATGGCCATTCAGGAAAATATTAACAAAAGTATGTGATGACCTGTGTTTTCATATAAATTCATCACTATTATGATGATGATGGCAGCCACTGTAACTCATATATTCACACCAAATAGCAACAAAGCATACGCTTACCTCTGCCATCAATGGTATTTGGCCTGCCAACTCCCTTTGTTATCGGCTGGATTTCCCTTGTTTGTAACCATTTTTATTTTCTTCTAATTAAATCATATCATGAACAGGGATAAACTTCTAGAGTGCTTATACACATCCATCTGGCCATCATGGTTTATCCTCTTTGAAGACCGATAACTCCTTATCTTTTGCTATGCTGCAACAACAACTGCTTGATTAAGTACTATGTCAAGTACTTAACAATTACAAGACTACTTCTTTCCATTTATTTGATTGACCCTGCATACAACTAGCCAAACCTCATCTCCATAATGAATTAAAACAACTACATATATCACAGTCTATAGAAAGTTGATTATCACTTAGTCAACAAACAAAACAAGTTGGAATAATAATAATAATTCTTTTGTGTCCAAAACGAATTATATTTGGCGATCAATTTATTGCATATTAAATTAGTTGAGTAGATTTGGCAGGATAGATAGTTTAACACCTTTCTTTTAATCTTAATTAAAAAAATATTCAATTTAAAATGTAAAGATAAATAAATAAAACCCAATTTAAAAATTTATTTTCTTGTTAATTTCTATACAAAGTCTGCTAACACCGTTTTGATAACAGCTCGTTAATATGCTCATAGAATATTAGATTTTATGTTTTCAAAAACCATTGTTGTCTTCGAACTTAAAATTAAAACCACAGTACGTCTGTTTAGTATATGCTATATTTGCTGAATAATGAGCAAAAACAAACGATATAAGAAATAACGGAAATAAGGGGCCTTTTTTTTTTTTCTTATCAGCTTTATATAAATAAATTAGATACAAAATAAATTTTAAAAAATGGAAAATATTAGAAATTAATATTGCTTTTACTATTAATTTCATCAGATTTATTCAAACAGCATTTTAAAAGTTAATGTTAAAGAAAATGCATATTTTTAGAATAAAAATTATTCTCTTCACAAGTTTCTGAAGTATTATTAAGAAATAATGTTTCTTGAAATGATACTTTTTTTTTTTTTTTATGGTTACAATTTTAAAAACTCTAGGTTTCTATCAAAACTTATAAATGTAACTGAATGCTAAACTCAATGTTCACATATTTAAAATAATATCTTTTTTCCTTCTATTACTGCATTAATTTTTGATGAATTTTATTTGCAGAATGTAACATCAGAGTTATGCATTGTTTTAGGTAGTTTGGTTTTTCGTTTCCTTGATTACTTTTTTGTGTTCTCGATCACTTTCAGTATTTCTTATTGGTTTATTTAAATTTCTTTGAAGAGTTTTTTTTATGTATATAATATTTTTAATTTCTTTAAGCTTTTTTATACATACTATTTATTCAAATTTCTTTCTATGCTAATAATTAAATAATGAAAAATTGTTCTAAAAGATTGTCTGGTGAAAGCAAAGAAAATATTATTTCAAAGTGAAAATGAGATTTTTCAAGAAAATAAAATCGTCTGGAATTCTATAGTTTTTTTTTTATTGTTTAAGGTTTCAGTTGTGCGTTTTGTTCTTAAGTTAAATTCTAGATTCTATTATTTATTCTGTATATCGGCACAGCCGATTATATTTTATTTTAACCTCTTTGCATATCATTATATTTTTTCATTAATATTACACATATATGTATTAACTAATTCATGTAGATTCTGTTTTATATAATTGAAAGCTTTTGGTTTGGTTTGTCGCTGTATGGTCGTTTAGTGCACGCTTTAGGCTAATTAGACAGGGGCTTACAGTTCAACGTATGAGAGCTTTGATAAATATACTGTTTATATATTTAGTTTCATACTTAAAAATTTGTATTCATTCAATTTAATTAACTTATAATGATTAAAATTAATTGTAATTTGTGGTGATTAAGTTACCGGCAATTTGTATGACAGAAAACAATTTGATGCTATTCTTCAATTTATAAAGTAGCTTATTAATACTGTTTGAATGATATTCAACAATTAATTCAAATATAAATTGATCAATGAAAGTTTAAACATTATAGTTTAAACAAATAGTCGATAGATATATGATTTAGAAAAAAAAAAAAAAAAAAAATCATTTTTGGCTACATTTGTACTAAAATAAGAGTTCAGCATTATCGCTCATTAGCATGTTATTTAGAGGAATAGAATTCGAGGATATCAAGAATACATCTTTTTTATTGGTTGCAAAAGGTACTTGAAATTAAGAGTTAAAAATTTATGATTCAGATATCAGCTGTAATACTTTCTTTCTTTCCACATTGTTATTATGAGAAAATTACTTAAAATCTTGGCAACCCCGTCGCCGTGATCGTATAGTGGTTAGTACATTGCGTTGTGGCCGCAATAACCCAGGTTCGAATCCTGGTCACGGCACTTACTTTTTTTTTGATTAAAATTCTTATTGAAACTTACCGATTTCTTAATTATTTCGAGGAATACAATTTTATAAATCACATTTTAAATGTCAATTCGGCTAAATAAAAGTAATCTAAATTTTCAGAAATTATGATTAATTCATTTTCATAAGTAATTTATATTAGTAAATATATAGTTTTTAAGTTAAAAAAAAAAAATTGGGTCTAACGATTAAAATAAAGTGAAATAAATAAAATTTAATATTTCTTAAATCAATCTACTATTTATTTTTATCACTTGAATTTAAAATCAATTTATTAATGAAACTAAGCTATTTTAGAAGAAAGTATACGTTATAAATTTTTTTTTTTTTATAATATGTTATTATTATTTTTTTTATTTAATTAAAATTTTTAGTTAAATCAGTACACATTTCAAAGTATTTATAAATATCAAATATATATTAAAATTAATTATTAAATTTAAAAATACAACTTTTTAAAATTATTCAGAAATTGTTTCTTAAACAACAGTTTTTGAATCAATAAAACTTTTTAGATAAGTTATTTAATAAATGAAAATAGATTTAAAACATTACATAAATACTTAACACTTATTTTCACATAAGAAAAAAAAATTATCATATTTCATAACAAACCAAAATATTATTTAAACTATTATTATTATTTAACAAATAAAATATTATTAATATTTATCAAAATAAACCCAAAAACTTAATTGCACATTCACATTATTTTACTGGGTACAATTCATTTTAAAAGCATACTAATCAAAATTTAAAATATTATATGGTTAAAATATATTGATTTTAAATTAATATTGTCAACTAAAAACCTAATTACGTTTTAGTTCTAAACGTACACATATTTTGATTAATTTTCTATCAAGTTTTTCAATTACTTGATTTTCTGTTTTTGTAATAAATTCTAAATGTTTAAATTCTAATTCTGATTAAATATTAAATTAAATTCTTTTTTTTTTCCTAAACTACATAAAAATTTATTATTAAACATAAAAATATACAAATTATTATAAAAACTTTGTTGAGCAAATAAAAAAATCTTTTTTTTTAAAAATTTCTGTACAAAATTTGATAAGACTTATTAAAAAAATATTAATTAAAAATAGAGATTTTTTATGCTTTTAATTGTACTATTGTGACTTATCTTCAATTTTAATAACAAACGTTCACACGAAATTAATTTATCAAAATTTTGACCTCATTTGAACTTTTAAAGTTCTAAACTTGACATTTATCAGAGAAATTAAAATTCAAATCAATGCAAATCAATTAATTAATCCATCTGATTATTGTATTTTAAGAGTTAATATTGAAATAAAAAATTTTAATCATACAACAAATGTTAATTTCCATATGAATTAAATTCCGTTTGTCATAAAATATAATTGTTATTAAAAAATTTCAGATTTCCAAAACTTTCAATCAAATATCAATTAAAAATTGCCTCAAACAAACGAAGCCATTGGAAAATCTAAAAAATATTCAATCAGTTAATTTATTAAAATAAAAAATATGTTATAAATTTACAGATTCATGATTTACAACAACAAAATTAATATTGTTCATCACAGAATGCATAATGATTGGCATAAACAATGGGGACCTTCCCCCCCAAAAAAAAAAAAAAAAAAAAAACAGGAACAGTGACTTAAACGATGTTAATTTTAAAACTTCACTTACACTTTTATTATCGATTTTTAACATCCTTAGTTACGAAATTATTTATAAGTTGTGGATCTGTGCTTACTTCCATTGGAACATTTCTTTCTTGAATTAAATTCTTCAGAGGATTCATGATTACTTCAATAGTCAGATGATCATCAGAATTCAATCTGATTGTCACAGTTTGTGGATCCATTTCTACTGGCAAATCAAAGTACCGGCTCATTTCATGATATTCATACACACTGTCAAGTTTGGTTTCATGTTTCGCAGTAATAATCATGTCAGTTTTATGTTTCGCAGTAATAGTCATGTCAGTTTCATGTTTCGCAGTCTATTGCTGTTAGTTGTTAGTGATGTTTCATCGGATTGGTAGTTGGATGTACGCAGTAGTATTCGGAACTTAATGTCGCTGGTGGCCAATTGGACTTTCGTTTTATAATAGGTTCGTACAAGGATACTGAATCTGATTTATGTTTTCGTTTTCGGTTATATGACTCATAGTGATCTTCAAATTCTAACAACACGCCTGGCAATTGGCAAATGCATGATTAGCTTTTCCATCTAGTTCTTCTAATTCCAAAAATTTATTATGGTTGGCCGATGTCTGCCATGTGCGCAATTGTACCCCAATGGTAAATAATCGTCAAAAATTCTCGTCAAAACCATTGCAAATATTGTACACAAATACGATAAGAACATAAAACAGCAAATATGAAGTTGCACGGTTGTTCTAAAAATCACTGATAAACTGAGAAGTCAACGCGCTTTGATCAAATTAATCGCCGCTGTAGCGGAGAATTCGCTTATATACTAGCTGTTTTTTCCTCCATCGAGAAATCGGTAGAAAATACGAGATAATTCTAGAATAGAATTCTAGATGGCAGCACCAATCAAAGTTTGGAAAGTGAGGTGATAAATTAGAAGTATAGATAATTTTTTTTTTTTTCGGTGTTTTTTGTGTGTCTAATAATTACAAACAACATGCAAAGGAGCCATTTGCATTTTGCTCATGCGAACTAAACTAAATTGCTCACAATATTTTACGTTATTTTTCTATGAACTTCAATAAATAATTAAACTGCCTTTGACTTTCAACAATATTTTCTTCAATATTACAATGTGGTATTTTTAAAAAAAGAATACCAATATCTATGAAGTTAAGAGAAAAAAAAATGGATAGTTATTTTTATTGTGTTCATTTATATTTATTCGAATTTATACATAAAAGTTTAAAAATTAGAAATTAAGAAACATATGCTCAATATTTGGGTACTTACATATTAACGGTACCTTAGCGAGAGTTACGCCAATAAAGAGCACACGCGCCAACCGCAGCTACAGATTTGGCGGTTTTAAGTGGCACCAATTCTATTGGTTTCTATTGGTTTGGATTAACTTAAAAACCGCCAAGTCTGTTTCCAAGGTACCGTTAATACGTAAGTACCAATATTTGTTAGTTATCGTTATTTTTAACGCACACATTTCTTAATTCAAAATAATAAGATTGCATTTTGAACTGCAGTCTAAAATTAATCCTAGGTTTAATTCGTAGTACAGAAATTCTGGCTTAAAATAGAAATGCATGCATTGGTAATTTTAAGGGTATAAAATTATTAAATGTTTGCAGTTTTTTTCATATTGGTCATTCTAATCTTGTATTTGATAGGTTTGGATAGGAAAATATTGGTCTGATTATAGATTCTTAGAGCAGAAGCTTATATCGTATTCGTTTGATGTTTCTGAATAATAGATTATTCCTTTAAAAAAACTAGCTGCGAGTTTTTATTTGCACAACTCAATGTACAAATTTTTAGCAGCCCTCTTATTCAAGCCCAGTTTTTATTCATTGCAAAAACAATTCAGGAAAATTACGTTGTCACATCGGCCATTACGTATAAACAATCGCGCTACTTACGTATTAACGGTACCTTGGCGACAGACTTGGCAGTTTTTAAGTGTCGCCAATCTTTATTATTTGGAATAAAAATATTTTGAAAGCGTTTTGATTTTAAATGAAGTGTTTCATATATATTTTATTATTTGGAACAAAAATTTTAAGTGTAGATTGGCGCCAAATCTGTAGCTGCGGTTGGCGCGTGTGCTCTTTATTGGCGCAACTGTCGCCAAGGTACCGTTAATACGTAAGTACCACAATCGCTTTGTCCTTAACTTCATTGAAACTGATTAAGGAAGCTTGTTAACGAGACAAAACCATAGAACAAATATAACTAATGTAATTACTTTAACAATGCAATATGGAACTCTTCCAGAAGAAAACCCTCGCTCATTCCATTGGGGGTCTGCTTAAATGCAACAAGACTTTCAGAGAATAAAAAATATGTAAAGGCAGAAGTTTAGTTGAGAGCTTTTAAGGTTTTTCAGAATACCGAACTGTTTATAAATTCCTTTTTATCATAGTCACAACTGAATTAACTTTATGATGATATATAATTTATGTAAATATAATTTTTTTCTATATCTCTTTGTAATGTTTTTAAATATAGACCATCTATACTTTAAATTTAAATTTCGAATACTTAATTTTTCGAAATCTAAATTTCCAAATCAGAATTTACCAACGATGTATTTATATTTTTGGGCAACTACATTATTGCATGCCCTGGTTGGCACTCGGTATAATAGGTTCGTATTCGTATCGGATTCGAAGTCCCGAAGGTGGCATGGATGCTTGTAGTGGCTCCACTTTAAACAGTATGTCCCGGTCTAATGTGGCTGTGGGCGTATAGCTGACTCCCTACCCCGTAAAAAGAAAACATCTCATGTTTCGGAATCTGCCAGTAGGCAGAGGGCTTACCATGGGGCTGTTGAGCCAATGAAGAAGACATTATTGTATGACATTGTGTAAATTCCTGTATCTCTTAATTTTTATATTTAGACATGAAATAATTCTTTGACTTTTGAACTGCTGATAATAATTTCGCATTTGTTAATCATTTTAGAAATATTATTTGAAAAATTTTCAACATCACGTCATGAGATTAGACAACAATGTTTTTTTCACCTATTCTGTATAAATATTTTCATGTGATTAACTCCAGGAATATCTTATCAGATAGCATATCGGAAAAACACTAATAAAAAAATTTAATTTAATTTCTACTTATTATTTTTTGTATTTTTATAAGATAACCTGTTCACATCGTATTGCGTTAGATTTCAAACAATTCACGTGATGTTTACATAATAATTCTTAAGATTTTTATTAACATTTGCACACAATTTTGTAAGTTTACAAGTAATGTATGTACAACATTTTATATATAAATAAATAGTTTGAATTATATCCAGTATTTTATCATTAATATAAGTATTCTAACCACAGTATCATCATAACAGTTTCATAATATCATATATCTTTTTTGAACATAATTCGAATCATGCTTACAAGTTTCGAATCATTCATACAAAATTTCATTTTACAGTAATATTTAGATTAAAACTAGTAAAAAAGTATAATAAAATGAAATAAAATAAACTCGACATATTGATAAGAAAGTAAATAATCACCCAAACACGAAAAACAAACTAAAATTAATCAAAAGGGGATAAATATTTTTATTAATTGTTGTAAATGTACTTATGGTACCTGATGGCCAAGTGACTTTCTCTCGGTGCCACAGGTTTTGGGTTTGAGTCCTAGTGATGTCATGGATGTTTGTGGTGGTTTGGAATCCCCTTTAAGCCATAGGTTCCGGTCTAATATAACAATTGGGCTTAGGGTTGACAGCCCTACCCCGTAAAAGTTAAACAACTTCTCATATTTCGGAATCTGCCTGTAGGCAGGTCTTAGCCGGCTTGGGGCTGTTGCGCCATTGAAGAAGAAGAAATGTACTTATAGTACGAGACGTATTTCAAATAAAAGAACAATTTTTGTATGAATACTAAATAGCAATACTGTCCAAATCGCATTTGTACTGTGATGGGCTACTACTAGTATTGCAGGCATGAAGTTGCCAATTGATAATCGTCAACCTTTGTGTGATACAAGTTAATACATAGCCCCTCCAAGAGTGATCCACTTTAATAGGTTGCCTCCCCCTCAAAAAAAAAAAAAAAAAAAATAAAACAAAACTCTGCAGAAATTCTTTAAGAATTGTGGGCCATTTATCCAATGTTGAGTGAAGGAAAAGTACAGAAATGATATAGCTGCCCATATGGTTATAAAATTTCCGATCAAATATTTTCTCATTAATCAGATTTTCCCTTAGATGGAGACATGGTTCGTTTCTCAACGCTTTGCCAACAACGAATTTGGGGAATCTCCAATGATTTACTGACTGGAGTGTTATTAAAAGTGATGGTAACTAAGTGAAGAAAATGATCATGTTCTGTATTTATATAGAACCATTAAATAATCTTTTTATAATTAACTTGCCTTTTGTTTGAAATAGACCTCATACATACATATGCATCAAAAATATATTTCTCCTATTTCTGTTCGTATATGCTTAAGTAATACACCCAATAAAGAACACTAAAAATTAGAAATAATAAAGGAAAGAGTTTTCTGCAGAGAACATCGATGTCAGCTGCTTTGGAGGCCACCGAACAGCAAGAGCATGCGTAGTTTTTTGTTGTTTTTCAGAATTTTCGACCTTTTCTGGAATGAAGTCCTCGATCAAGTATTAATCTTCGTTGTATTTTTCACTTCTCTGGCATCGTAAACAGCTTGCTTAATACTCGACTGAAAATGAAAATATAATACTGTAAGCATACAAGATATGATAAACAAAATTCTGAACACCTATCAACACTCCCAAACATTGGAACCATCAATGTAGAGTTTAGAATAGTTTTTTAATAGTAATTTTTCCTAAGTGTAAAGGAACTTTGATGCAATAGAATGTCGCGAGTTGGATGCAGTATGCCACACCAGAATCGCAATAGAAGTCAGCCCAGTTCTTGAATGCGAGGATGATTCTCAATTTTGGGGTTCCAAGTATTCAAGTGAGGTCTGATTGTTGAGTGACCAGCGCTCGGTGCCACAGGTTACGGATTCGAGTCCCTGCAGAGCCATGGATGTTTATAGTGGTTCGGAATACACGTTAAACCGTAGGTCTCGGCCTAATATGACGATAGAGCGTTGGGCATACGATTGAAAATCCTACTCCGTAAAAAGAAAACATATCCTGTCTCGAAATTTGCCAGTAGGCAGACGGCCTTGGCCCATTATGGGGCTGTTGCGCAACGAAGAAGAGAAGTATTCAAGTAATACAAAGCATTTAACGGAAACTAGGTCATCTAGTAGATATAATGCAAAAACAATATTTATTGTTACAAGTGACATTCTACCACTCCTGAGTCGGCCAATGGGAATAACTATGTGCCCATAGCATTCGTTTATACTGATGAATCGCAATTAGCATAGGTACGCGGATGGAAAGACGGCTTCGTAGTTCCATATACAAAAATATGCTATGAATGGTATGTTCTTACACAATCAGGATTATTAAATTTGGTGGTAATGAGGCTGAAATGGTTTAATGGATAGAGCACTGGATTTCTCGATTCCTTATGAGGAGAAGGGTTGCTATTGCACCGAGAGCTTGGACTTCTACTTGTTGGTCGGCGGCAGATATTTTACTAATATTACTAGTATTTTTCTTCTTTGTTAAAAAGAAAATCAATTAATTGACTAAAGGACTAATTCTAATGCATTATAATAATCATTTTAAAGGTTTAATAACTTCCTGTAAGGTTAACAGTTCTAAAGGAATCATTAAAAAATATACTTAACCTCATGCATTGAACATAAATTGTAGCATAATGCAAATTCTATCAAAGAACTGAAGACCATTAAAATACACACAAATAACCAAATATCCACCGCCGTTATGTAGTTGAGCGGAGGAAGTAACGATTTATTCTGCTGTACCTAAGAGGAAAAAAATTATAACAACAGTTCAAGAAAACACAGCATTCAAAGCTTATTAAATGTAAATCTATTTTAACTAAAATTAGATACTTCTTCTTCTATTGACTCGACAGCCCATGGTGGGCCAAGGCCCTACTGAGAACCTTCTTCCATTCCAGTCTCTGCTTTGCGACAGTTGTCCAGGTAGTAGTTACTTTCACAACTTTTAAAATCTGCCTCCACACAATCGGTCCATATAAACTTGGGCCTACCCTAGATCTAGTTCCAAAAGGTATAGGGTTGAATATCCCAAATGTCAAGTATTTGGAGGTCCATTCGGCAGATGTGGCCCGCAAACCTCATTGTCCTATTTTGATGAATTTAACGATATCTGCTTCCTTAAACAACCTGTATAATTTAAAATTATGTCATTGCCTCCACAATCCATTCTCATTCACAGCTCCAAACTTATTTCTAAGAACCTTTCGTTCAAAGATCAGCAACTGTTCAGCCTGTGATTTAGTCTTAGTCCAAGTTTCAGATCCATAGGCGCGCACAGATCCAATGATTGCTTTATATAATATAACTTTTTTATGTCTCTTAATTAATTAAACACTACATTAAATTAGATACTAGAAGCATTAATTCTGGCGTCCGATTTATGTCGCCAAGAATAGCAACTTCATTAAGATTTCCTTAAATTTGATTTTTAATAATTGTCCAGAATCACAAGCGATAACGAAATTATAGATTCATATTAGAGTGAATATTTTGTAAATGAGATTGCTCTTACCCCTTAAAAATATGATAATAATAATTATATTACGTAATACATATGAGATTTTTTTTTCTTAGTTCTAACTCATCAAGATTCGAATTCTAAAATTAATAACAATAAAAAGTCATATAAATTTAAAAAAAAACAATTGTTTTTCTCTTAAAATTATGCTAATTTTGGTGCTCTTCTCCATTTTAGTGAGTACCACAACTGATATTGTAACATTAAAATTTAATTCTAATTCTTAGCTGTACCTCTTTTGTAGTAGATGTTAAAAGCAAAGTTTAGGGATTCAAGTGATTTTTCCTTCTTCTTCTATTTTTTTTTTTTTTTTTTTTTTTTTTTTTTTAGTGTTGTTGAATATTGGTGTGTCTCACTTATGTATTCCATGTATTAATTAATTATTTTAGGTAGATATACTGAACTTGAAATTTTAATTTTCTGCACATAAACAATTATATATGATAGCTCCACTATATAGAGTATATACTATAACTAAAGAAACTTAATGAATTTCTACTGGTAGGGCTCCCAGTAAACGTATTCTATAATCTAATTCAAAATTATTATAAGTTGAATAGTATTCATGTACATAAAATAATCTAAGCACAGGACAATTAAGGACGTTAAAATTAACTATTAATCTATAGTAAAGTTAACGGTTAACAGTCAACGAAAATTATTTTTATCTCTAGTATGTTATCAATTTTCTCATTCAGAATCCACTTTAAACCATGGATCCCGGTCTAATATGAGTACAGACCGTTGGGCGTAGGGCTGACAACCCTACTCCTTAAAAAAAAGAAAACGCCTCATCTGCCAGTAGGCAAACAGCCATGGTCCAACATAGAGCCAGGGAGTTAGTTGTCAATTTTATTCATTTTAACATTTTAAAAAACAATGCGTGACATTAATTACTTCAGCTAAAGATTTAATTGTAGTAAAAAAAAAAAGAGTAGAATCGCTCACCTGTGTGCAAAGCGTGAGGAGTGAGGTGACGATGAGCGCCACTCTCGCGGGTGCAGCTTCCGCTCGTATCCAGAATGTCACCCAGCTGACGGCCACGATGAGAGTGGAGGGGGCGTAGATGTTGACGACGCTGCCCGTCAGACGACGCTTCAGACTCATGCTCATGTACAGGTAAGTGAAATTGGCTGCAAAAGAAATAGAGATTTTTATTCAACAACAGCCACCTGGTACTCAAGTGAGAAGAATGTGATTTTCCGGACTGATAATTTCAAGTTTTCTTTTTACTAGCGTCAATTCAGTCATGGATTATTTAGTTAGTGGGGAGGTTTTAAAATACTTTTCATTATATGACTTCTTTTTGTCAGTAAATGAAAATCCTGAATTTTTTCTCTCCTTCCTTAAGAATAATTAATTTAAATGCATAAAATAAAATTGTTATGCAAACTATCTCAGCACAAGGTTTACAAATTTCTAGGAGGAATAGAGTATCGACATACGACTCGGAATCATATGGCAATACCAAGCTGGACATATTTTCTTACCACGTTAGTGTACACGGAATGCACCAAGAACTAAAGGACAATGCACACCAACAAAAGTAACATGGTCAACAATGGATTTCAATCATAATAGGGATCAACCAATCACAATAGATCTCATCAACAATGGATTTCAAACGTAATGGATCCATAATAGATTTCATCAACATTGATTTCATACAATGATAATGGTAAATTATGATTTAATCCATAATTTATCATTGTATACCATATCAATAGTATATATACCATTGCCAATGTATATTTCACGGCATGGTAGGCTATAGCTCGCGCACTCGAATGCGGATTATCCTTCTACTACTACTACTGCTACACCACACTACATCACTGTGTCTAGAGCTGAGTTGCCCTATACAGTTTGGGAATGATGTGGGTGAAAAGTTTGATTGGACTCTGTAACGCACTTCAGTCATATGAGACCGGGACCTAAGGCTTAAAGTGGATTTTGAACCACTACAAACACCCATGGCGCAGCTGGGACTCGAACCCGAAACCTGTAGCACCGAGCGTGAGAGTGCTAGACACTTACTTGAGAGTGATTTGTCATTCAGGCCCCAAAAGAAATATTCACAACAACGTGAAGATTATCCTTCACCAGACCTAGCTCAATCTCCTCCATGTCATATTGTTCATGAAGGCTTTCTGAAAAGAACCATTCACAGATAATCGTTGGTGCGGGTTCTCAAAGAGGCTATGATTAATTGTATGTCTCATTGAATCTCGTTGCAAGATCTGTGCGATTCGCCTGTTCCATACTGTAGTTAAGTGGGGCCTGAATGACCGAGTGGTTAGCGCTCTGGCGCTCGGTATCACAAGTTTCGGGTACGAGTCCCGGCGATGCCATGGATGTTTGTAGTGGTTCGGAATCCACTTTAAACTGTAGGTCCCGATCTAATAGGATAGTAGAGCGTTGCGGGGGCATTGTTACTCCGCGTCCGTGGCTTATCTTCAAATTACACGCGCCCCCTGGGTAATGCGAAGTGAGTACATCTGTGCAGCACTTGCCTTAAGGCATCCAAGACCAAGTTGTCTAAGTGTTTGCCAGCTGCATTACATAGAAAAAAAAATACTGTAGTTAAGTAAGCAAAATGCATATCCAATGACCTCATTATCATACGATCAGACATCCTATTACCAGTGCGTCAAATGGAGAGCCACTTCAAAGAAGCTCCGAAATCCCATGTCTGAATCATGCGATTAATTGAGTCCAGAAAGCATTTCCGATCCAGCATCACTATACGATTCCGAGTTACCTAAGTGGACTCTATTCTTTCTAGAAGTTTGTAAACCTAGTTTAGTATATGTATTAAAAAAAGTTAATGAAGTTAAATTCATACTACAATATTTATAAATGACCCAAGTGAAAAGCGTGCTGCTAGCGTACAATGAAGACCAAGGTTCAAATCCACTGGTGGCGTTGTTGTTACCAGTGCTCTCAGAAAAAGACAAGCCTCAATGGCGATTGCGACTATTAAATGAGAAAGAAGAGAGAAATGGAAGAGAAAGATTAAATGATCTCTACTGGTAAGTGTTAATTTAGCTAAGTTGTAATTAATGGCTGAATTTAATCAGAGACGACAGCGATTTTTTTTTTTATCATTTATTCATGGTGTTCGCGGACCACTGAGTTAGTTCGTAAACTGAACTGGATTTAGGTCGTGTCTGCGTCAGAGGAGGACGTTATGGATTCTATAGCATTAGTTTAAATAAGGCCAGGAGTTCTGCCAATTTTCTTCTTTATTGTTGTTGAGATGGCTATTGAGGGATTTTTTTTTTTTTACATTCTGAGATAAGTAGTTACTGAGTTAATATAAATAAGTGTGTCATAATAAATTAATCCATAATATAATAAAGTCAGTTGTTTTTAGACCTATTTTTAGTCAGTAACTTTTAGAATGATATTCACGAAATTAAATGTTTTTAAAATTTCAGCAAATAAAAATTGACGTATACCTCCATCGTATTCCACCTTCGTTGTATAAGTTCTCGGTTTTCCCAGGTGAAACTGCAGTGGTTCAATCTTTTTGGAAAAGGAAATAGGTTCGTTTGCATTTTCCTTATCCCATTGAGGATGAACTTCGTTATCATTAGAAGACACTATAAATAAAATAAACGATACGTTGAAATTCCAATCACTACCTACAAGAGGCATTATAATTAATTTAAAAATCACTGTAATGTAAAATCAATGTACTTATGTAAACAATTAAGTATCCACTATAAACAACTCCGACAAATAAAAAGAAAATAACATTAAAAATATTTTAGAGAATTAATGCTTACTAAGAGCGATGGAGAACATGCAGAGTTGAGTATCGAAAGGATAATTTTCAAAATGCATGAGACAGCCAGTTTTGAAAGCATACCTACACATAAAAAAGCATAATTCACTTTAAAAAAATATATCGCTAGTTTTCTACAGACATATAGTTTTATAATAATGCAAATATAAAATCGTTAGGCTTTTAAGGTCTTTTTCTGTCAAAAAAAAAAAAAAAAATGCATTCCAAATCTTTAAAAAAAAAAATATTTCCATACGCTAGAAATTATCCGAATCTCATGATTAAAACTCATTTACTCTTAGGTCTCGCAAATGACAACTATCCACCTTCATTCTATATCAGCAATTTCTCTTAACCGATCTTTCACGTTTTCAAACAGATTTTTAAATTTAATGGATATTTGTTTTTCACTTAATTAACATTTTCATTCAGATTAACTAGTTTTTCTTTTATAATCTCCCTTATATGTTTACTCTTCTTATATCTCCAACAAACCGGACTGAAAGTTTGTCCTGGAGGAGAATGGCGTGAAACACAAAATTTACAAAATTCTCCTTTGTCATCTACTTGGATCAACTTCAAATACTGTCCTGAAGCCAAATTTAGACATATAAGCTAATTGTTTGCAAAATTCGGAATGACAACTTTAGTCAAATCATGCTGTACAGTGGAGGCATCTAGCCCTTTGCTCAAATGATACACGAGCGTTCGTAATGTCAGCCCCCACAGAGCTGCAAGTTATGACGGCAACCATAATACAAAGTCTATCTAAATCTAAATCTAAGATAATGTGATTCTCTTTCTCTGCTTAAAAGATCTTAATATTCTTGAAATTTATCGAGAATTGTATGTCATTTATGGATCTACAATAATGAACAAAGGAAAAGAACGAAACGGGAAAAACTACATAGACTGATCCCGTGATTCAAATTTTAGAATCAGAATCTTTCGTTTCCTCTTTTTGCACCCTTCTATGTTTTACTTAACCTGAAGAAGTGATTTACTGGGAGCGAAATGTAAAAATCAACAGTGATGGAATGAACTTCCCAACGGAGGGATTCCTATATAAAAGATACAAGGAACCGTGTCTTGCGGTATCAAAAGTGCTTGCAGGTGAATATTATTATATAGGTATATATATATATATATATATATATAACAGCCAACATATAGTAAAAAGCCAACCATTTTACTTAACTTTAAATGCACCTCTTACATTATTTTAAGTTTTATTACCATATTTATTATTAGAATTTTAAATACACATATAAAATAATATTTTTCTTCGGTAAAAAATGCCAGAAATCTGGAACAGGCTGTCATTCCTACTTCCCTTGCAGATGCAAATGCCTTGGCAAAATCTAAACTTATAATTTCTTCTAAGATTAATACTAAATACCAAATTACAGAACTAAATGTCGACAAAAAAAATACTACTCTCACAAGATTAAAGATGAAGCACCACAAAAATATGAAAATTTCTGCTGATGGCGTTAAAAAATACCAAAATGTTGAAACTACCCTGAGCTTACTCATCATCAAGTCTTTGATTGTCCAGCTGTTGCAGCCGCCATGCGTTGTCTGGACCCTCCCTCGAAAGAGGATTTATATTTCGAGCTGGTAATCAACATAGCCGATATTATACGGGAAACCATGATATTTGATTTTCTTGAACTCTTCAGGGCATACGACCACAACAACAACAAATACTATTTTAATTACGGATAAAAGAGGTGTTACTGTCTAACCTTTCTGAAGCAATAATGCTTTTGTCTTTGTCGATGTAGAAGAACTTGTTGCCAAATTGCTTGGTAGATTTAGCTGTTTCAAACACCATATCAGGAACCCACAAGTACCGAGAACATTTGAAGTTAATGATTTCGGTATCACTAATAAGCAAGCGATTGTCAACCCAAGTACTGTAGACATAGCCATGGATTCTGAAGTCCTGAAAATAATTCATAAAAAGGGATATCGTAAATAAAATAAGTAAAAATAGTAAACGCTTATTTCTTCATTAATTAAAATCTATGTTCTTATTGAAATTTCTGAACAGAATCTGCCGTTACAGGATTTTTAAATTCGCTAATAAATTATAATTATTTTATGAAGAAAAATATTCGCACATCAACATTTTAATGAATGGGGCCTGAATGGCCGAGTGGTGGCTGGCGCTCGGTACCATAGGTTTCGGGTTCGAGTCCCGGCGGTGCCATGGATGTTTGTAGTGGTTCGGAATCCACTTTAAACCGTAGGTCCCGGTCTAATAGGATCGTAGAGTGTTGCGGGGGCATTGTTACTCTGCGTCCGTGGCTTATCTTCAAGTTACACGCGCTCCCTGGGTAATGCAAAGTGAGTAACGTCTGTGCAGCGTTTGCCTTAAGGCATCCATGACCAAGCTGTCTAAGTGTTTGCCAGTTGCATTAGAAAGAAAAAAAAACATTTTAATGAATAAAATTTCAGAAAATTATTATAAAGAATAGATAGGCATTAATTTAAATTCAGTCTCAAAAAATTCAAGTTGTTTTATAAAAAATGACAAATATATGATTTTTTTTTCGTATTTCGTCAATGAAGAAATAACAGCTAATCTACATTTAAAAAAAATGCTTCCAGAAATTTAGTTCTAATTTTTTTTTTTTTTTTTTTTGATAATAAATATTTCTTATTGTTAGATTTTATTTTGGACATTACATTCACTGAACAAAATTGTACTCCTAAAATATCAATTGCTTATTATATTTACGTATTCTGCCTCCCCGAGTAGCTCATGCATGTCGTAAAATGGAAGCTAAAAAAGGTACCCAGTGGCCAGGATTATAACGGGTTGGGGTAAAGTCATGCTACCCTCTTAGGGTGCCCCATGTCTTTGTTCCGAAAGTTCAAGGACAAAAAAAAAAAAAAAAAAAAAAAAAAAATGCATTTTTTTTTATCCTTTATCATAAGGTTAAAAAAATGCATCTTTAAGGTAAAAAGGCCCAAAGCAAAGAATAATAATATCCTTACTTTGATCTTTGACCAGAGATGATTTGCCATTAAGAAGGCAGATTTGTAACAAACTAAGCGTTACCCAAGGATTAAAATCTGGGGATGTGTATTCTTTTTCCCTCCTTGATTCCAATGTTAAGACATTCCAGGCTGCAGATTTATCGTGTTCATTCCCAGCATAAACGTGTAGCCTGACTATCCAGCTTCCCTAGTTTGGAAACACAACATGCTATCCACTGGATCGCTGCGCTATATTAACTGATTATATAGTCTGTTGTAATCAAAGAAATTAGTCTTTATTTTACAAACATTTTATTTTGTTTGTATATTTTATAGTATATTGTTCGCTGCACAAATTTAATAATTAAATTTCTAATTGATATCATGAATGTTACTTACCATTGTTTCTGTATTAATTTCATCAATATCAATTATATTTATAGCAAATGAGATATTTAGGGGTTGACCTATGAAACATACATACTTTTAGAAACAAATAATAATAAATTATAGAGAATCTAATTTATTCACAGGTATTACTGAATCTCATAAAAAAAGTATAATACTTATTATAAAAATTAGATTTGAAAACCGTAGTTTTAAATACAAATGAAGCATATCAAAGATTTTTCAAAACTCTACAATAATGTTTAGTAAATTATTTACAAACTTGTATTATTGAAAAAAAAAAGAAGTATATTATTATAAATATGCACATCTTAAATTAAACAAACAAAAACAATTTTTTTTTTTGAAAAAGAACAAAGTTTTTAATTACAATTGTGTATATCATCTCCTTCTTTTTTTTTTTATTACTCTGATTTGATATTAATGCATTTTAATAAATACTTTTTAAAGTATTTAAAATTAAAATTTATGTAAATAAAAATAGAATTTTAATGTATTTTTCTAGAATTTAATAATTTTATTCTATTTTCAAGTAATGAGAAAATCATGAATTAATGTCATGATTTTCCTATTCCTAAGTACAGTTTCAAATGTTTTAATAAAATATCAAAAAATTATAAAAGGTTTTTACAAAATGATTGTCATAATTTAAAAAATTTTTTTCCGAACTTTTTTTTTTTCACCGTTTTATTTGTTCGTATACATTCATGATATAATTTTTATTTGTATTTTAAATTCCATATGTTGTCATCTAGAATTATAAAGAGTTATCGGAAAAAAAAAAAAAGATGAAAAAAAAATTGTATTTTTTAAAGAATAAAAAAAAAATATCTATACAATTTGTTAGTTCTATTTTTTTATTAAGAATTTTCGATTAATTTTGAAGGCAGACAATTTTTGTAATTTTTAATATCCCTGTCATCTTTAATGTAAAAAAGACAAATTTTACATTTTATTACAACATTTGATAAATTGATAAGAAAATATAAGAAGGATAATCTCATTTATAATCTTCATTATCTCATTAATTTATTTTAAAAGCAATAATTTTGGCCAAATTGGAGCCGTTGGGATTTGGTGACTTTTTGTTGCGCCAACTGAATTATAAGTCGCCAAATGTAATAACCTGGGTTTCTTCTATTGTTTGCAATTCACTTCACTTTACAATTGCAGCCCTTTATTTGGTGGACTTTGGTGAAAGAAATTTGACGCCAAATCTCCACGGCCCCTGTTCTACGATTTTACCATAATTTTTGTCTCTGAAATCATATTCATTGCATAAAAAGGAAATGGAATAAAATTTTCGACCAAGTCGCAAAATAGGGCCGTTGGGGATTTGTCAACTTTTTATGGTATCAATTGGGGGATAAGTCACCAAATATGGTAGCCTGAGTTTCTTGTACTGTTTGCAATTCACTTCAATTACAATCGCAACTCGTTACTTGGCGCACTTTGGTGAAAATATTTTTGACGCCAAATCCCAACGACCCTTATTCTGCGACTTTACCCAATTTTCATTCATTCATTAAATACGATGGAAAATTAATTAACTTGTTATAAAAACATACCATTTATTCCAGGTGGTGCTGAATGCTTTTTATATCCTTTGGAATTAAATTTAAGCAGTCTTCATCTTCACATTCTACACTGTTGAAAAAGAAATTATGATCCGATTGCAAATATATGTCAGCTAATTAAATTAACTCTTTTTTAAAGGTTCGGCATTGTTGCTACCAAAAGATTAAAGCGTTTTTCTTCTCAAATGCAGGACACAATAATCTGGTCATTCTGAACTAGAATAATAAATATACAAAATAAATTAAACATATCCATTCTTCAAGCTCGGTTTTGTTTTAGCGATAATAATGCTCCCATCTGGAAATCCTGAATTTGGCAAAGGATTTGGAGTTTTAAGGAAAATATGCAGGAAATGGTTCCCTTACCTCCAGTTACGTAATTTATGAAAATGATATATTAATTGCGGCAAATTTTAAACATAATTTGTTGCTAAAACAAAGAATAAGGAAACAATAAATGGGGCTACTTCAGAAGAATAAAAAAAATTGCTTAAAACTTTTAACTAATTAAATCCTTTTTGATTCTATGGTGCTACTAAGAAGACCTAGGCAGGGTAAAATCTGGACCTAAGATGAGCTAAATTCCATAGCTTTTATATCTTTCTCGCCGTCAATATTTCGAATGATATTTTTCTTATGTTTGCGGTATCCTGCAATTACATATGTTTGAAAGAAAAACATCATTGTTTTCAATTAAAAATATCTAATAATTTGATAATTTAATAATATTAATAATATATCTAATAATTTAATAATAAGTAGAATTTAAATTTAATTTTTATTAGTGTTTTTCACTTTTTGTAGTATCTCAATTTATATTCTTATCCAATTTCATTAAAATCGAATTAGTAGCTCTGGAGTTAATCAATCAAAAGTGAAAATTCTTTTAATTTTAAACAAGTGCTTAATTTTTTTCCGTTTGTGATAAAAAGTAGGTGAATATAAATACATAGAATTTAGAAATAAGTTTCAACTTGAATTTATCATAGATTGATTTAATTAGAAAAGAACTTATTACATATATACATATATATATATATATATATATATATATATATATATATATATATATATATATATATATATATATTTGATAATTTTCAGCTATGCAGAAGTAAAAAAAATAATAAATTCTATGTAAAAGACTTGCATTTCTCAGTATTTCACTTTTTAAGTAACGACGTCACTAATTCTAATTTTAAATAATTTGCGTGAATATTAAGTAACATTCTGATCGAAGATAATTAAAACTATAATTTAAAAAAAATGCATGATGGCCGAGTGTCTTGCGCTGTGGCGTTCGGTGCCACAGGTTTCGGTTTCGAATCCCAGCTGTGCCATGGATGTTTGTAGGGGTTCGGAATCCACTTTAAGTCGTAGGTCCCGATCTAGTATGACTGTAAGAGCGTAGAGCTGACAATCCTACACCGTAAAAAAAGTCAGCAGCATGGTGACAAGTCAGACTTCTACCTACGGGTGCTCCATCACAACAGAATCTGCTCCTCCCCCTTTCCCTCCTTCCATGAGACCACACGTGTTCTTGAACTTGGTCTAGATGTTGCTGTCAACCAAGTGGGATAAGAAACAAAAACATAATTTAAAAAACAGTATATCAAAAATTTAGGTTTTATTTAATTAAAAACAAACTATTTGTTCTTAATTTTTTGGCTGCACGTCAGAAATAATATGAATTCAGAAAAAAAAAAAAAAAGATGAATTTCTGTAGTGTAATAATTTTTGAGTTGTTAGAAATACAGATACTACAACTACTACACCATACCACATCAATTGCCTACGACTGAGTTGCCCCTATACAGTTTGGGAATGATGTGGATAAGAGAAGTATGACTGAACTTCATGATGCTCTTACAGTCATACGAGACTGGGACCTAAGGCTTAAAGTGGATTCCGAACCACTACAAACATCCATGGCACCCCTGCGACTCGAATCCAAAACCTGTTGCACCGAGCTCTAGAGCGCTAGACACTCGGTCATACAGGCCTCAAGAAGTACACATAGATATACACATTAACTTCTTTCTTCATAAACATGAACATGAAAATTTATTTCATCTATTGTAGAGCAAACAATATTTTAAGCCGAATTAAGAAACAATGAGCGATATGGAAAATTAAATGATTAGTAGAGTTTCAAACACAAGAGAAAGTTGCTATCATTTCTAAATCGGGGTACTGAATATGCAAAAGAAGTGACACTTACTGAGAACTTGACACTAATGACAACCGAATACATAGAAACAAAGCAATGTATATAAACAAAGTGGTCTTCAAAGTAAACAGCATTCAACTTCAAGACCTCACTGACCTTTCCAAAGGCACTTTGGAAATGGATGAAATTTTAGCATAAGTGGAAATGCTTTCTCATGAATAGTCGATACAAACATGCAATTATTTCTTGCAGGCTTTGTGATGCTGTCGATAGATCTTGGAGTCTATTGTAGTTATGTAAAAAAGAAATAGAAGCCACTTAAGAAGGCTACTTAGATGCAGTTAGATTCATCTTTCTATACCAATCAACGTAGATGAAGCAGCACGCAGTTGGTATTAATACATAGATTGTGTTAATCAATGGTTGTTTTTATTCCTCAGTATTTCCATTTTAGGAAATGATTCCCACATGGCGTTTCCGATACAGTCAACAACCACATACGTATTGGATTTTTCCTACGTATGCAGGAATAATTGATCCACGGATTTCGTGCCTTAATTTATGATGTGCGATGTTCATATTTTATGATATGAGGATCGTTAAATGTTTAATCAAAAGTCCAATAGTATTGATTCGTATTTGTGATACGGAAAACAAAGAACTATGCTACCAGGGAGGGAATTTGAGAATACAGTTTGGGTGACCTCTAATTAAAATATCAATAACATTAACTCAATAATAATTTCCTTCAAAACAAAGCAATCATTTAGATATAGAAACTCAATTTATTTTTTACTGAAATTGAAAATAAAGATAAACGATGTTCAAAATGTGCAATACTATATGTTCGTGGCTATTCTAGAATTTTTGAAAATGGGACAGCAAGCTGGCTATGGATTCTACAAAAAAAAAAAAAAAAAAAAAAAAATCTTTGAATTCCGAATTCAAACGCAAGTACATTAACCACATTATTCCAAAATGGACTGGGTTATATTTAAAATTTCAGACTACCAGCAAAATCCATATAATTTTTTTCTTCTACTAAACAATACGTATTTTTCAGGAAATTTGAGGAAGACAGCATAATGAAACTATTACATTAAATCTTAACTTTTTAACATACATAAATATGATGACATCTATATGACATCCATATGATATATGTTCATGATGATCATGATGTTCATCATATGATATCATCATCATGATATATGCTCACATGTTCATCATATGATATCATCATGAAACTAGCAAATAAAAACTTTGATTTGTAAAACATATGATAACAAAAATCTTTGTTTCACAATCATGATATATGTTAATAATGGATTTGAAAAACTAACAAAAATCTTTGCAAAAATTCCGTAGAACTCATCTTTGATTTTATAAATTTCATGAAAAGTGAATTCGTGAAAAGCGTCATCATCAAAAACATACAGAATGAAAATACGATTTATAGCTTAATCTAAATTGGTAATTAAATACATTAGATTACAGAAAGAATTCAAAAGACTAGAATTTAGTTCAGTGGTTCCCAAATTTAGTCAAATCGCAAAATAGGGGCCGCAGGGATTTGGCGACTTTTTGGGGCTCCAACTGAGCGATAAGTAGTCAAATGTGGTAACCCGCAATTCTCGTACTGTTTGCAATTCCCTTCACTTACAATTGCAACCCTTTTGTTGGAGCACTTTGGCGAAAAGAATTTTGAGGACAAATTCCAGCTGCCACTTTCTGCAATTTTGCCCCAAATTTATTTATCCTATCACCCTATTTTCAGAAGAAAAAAAAAAAAATTACTCAGCGCTGCCCCCACATCTTGGAAATCTATTTTTCATAATATCCTGTTATCCATACCAAAACTTATGAATAACATTAAGAATAATCTTAATTAGAAGGATGAACCTGGTGAAATGTTAATAAAGAATTAATCCATTTTGTCTGCTATTTGCAGACTGTTTCTTTTCTTTCTGTTTTTGTTTAAAACTTCATGGCCCTCGCTAAAGTCATGAGTAAAATCACAGAACGGGGATCGTTGAAATTTGGCGTCAAAAATTCTTTTCGCCAAAGTCCGTTAAGTAACGGGTTGCAACTGTAAGTGCAGTGAATTGCAAACAATACAAGAAACTATGGCTACCACAGTTAGCAATTAATCACTCAATTGGCACCATAAAAAATGTCACTACATCCCAAAGGTCCCTATTTTGCGATATGGCCAAGTCACGTTCCACTAAATATGAAGAAGAAAACTCAATTAAAACCATTTGTAATGCAGCCCATAATGTAGGATAAATTGTAAGTTTTGCTGGAACTATTGATAGACATCTTTGAATCGTCGGCGAATACTTTTTCTCAATTGTCTTAGGTTCTTTTCTTTTTTCTCCGTCTCTTGTTTTTATCAAATGTCTCCTAACTGGGCCCAAAGCTATTAATCCCCCTCCCCCACAATCGTTTAATTACCCCCTAGAATACGGTATCGCCCACTTTGGGAACAGGGACGGCTTAGTCCCGGGGCTAAGGCGGCAAATTTTTAGAGGCACCAAAATTTTGAAATCGATTTTGTTTTTATCAACTGTAAGATGGGCCTGATGGCTAGCTTTCGGTCCCGCAAATATCGGGTTCGAAACCCGGCAGTGGCATGGATGTTTGTAATGGTTTCGAATCCCCTTTAAGCCGTAGGTTCCTGTCTCATATGACCGTAGAGCGCCACAGAACCTAATCAGACTTCTTCTTACCCACATCATTCCCATACTTTATAGGGGCAACTCAGCTTAGGCACTGTGGTGTGGTGTGGCGTAGTAGTAGTATCAACTGTAAGACCGAATTTTAATGCTTCTTTTCTTGCTTTGACAACCACAAGATATCAATATTTAAAGGGTAGGATTATTTTTTTAAATAATTAATCGTGTAAGTAGTAAAATTTAAAATATCTAACAAATCGGTACTAAAAAAAATGTTCTTTAAGTATAACATTTATCTAATGACGAATTTTTAATAAAGTATATATATATATAATTCATACTTAAATTCAATTCGAATCCATTATTACCATTCGTATTATTATTATATATATATATATATAAACGCCATCGAACATAAATCCGTCGCTGTTTGGGAACCAGCGATTTAGTTTAAGAAACTTTGATTGTAGTACAATTTTTGATGATTTAATTCTATTATTCATGAGATGTTTTGTGGTTATCGAACTTTTGTGCCATTGACTATGGTTGATATTGTTGTAACATGATGACTTACATTTGTTCCGTTACTTACTGAATGGTTTTGTAACTACCGTACGTTCCTTATCACTATATTCAAAATATAGTAATTGGTGAAAATGCAAAAAACAAAAGTTTCTCATTGTTTAATTCTGCTTAGTGAAAAGAATATGTTTACACATACAATATACTTAACTGATCATGAAAAGTACAAATTTTAGCTGAAGAGATTTAGATGGACCGTTTGTAGTCTAATAATGTTCATGTAGAGTTGAATATATCCAAATTGTGAAACATGAACCCGAAACCTCTGGCACCGAGCACTAGACACTCGGCCATGCAGGCCCTCTTTTCAGAGACTGAGACTCTCTGAAAGATAGGAATGAGATCTCGAAGCTTTCTGCTGCCTTTTCTGCAATCGATCCATTATTGACCCTGAATTTCATTTGCATGAATGACAAGGAGCGGCTACAAATTTCCGAAAAGTTATAATATTCACAGGATGGATTAGCCAGCCAGATCTCCAGACCTAAAGCCTACACAGCAACTCCGAGAAACATTCAGGGCCTAAAAGCAGCCTTGTTGGAGGAATAAATTCAACTTCTCTAAGAATTTATATTGCTTGATTTCCAGTATGAATTTTCCTCTCTTTTAGAACTTTCGGTGATGAAGAGTCCTACACACGATTATGTTCCCTAACTGTTACAAGTGTTTTTTTAAATCTTTTGTAATACAATGTATATTCTTGTCCAATTTCATTAAAATCTGTTCACTAAATAATTGATGAAAAGAAAAATTCTTTTAATTTTGAACGCCACAGTATTTAACTTATTCCATTATGATAAAAAAATAAAGTGAATATAAATACATAAAATTTAGAAATAAGTTTCAACTTGAATTTATCACAGATCGATTTAATTAGAAAAGAACTGAATTACAATTTTTTGATAATTTTCAGCAATGCAGTCGTAAAAAAAAAGAAAATTCTTAAAAAAAAAAAAAAAAAAATTGCTTTTCTCAGTATTTCATTAACTACATCATTAATTCTAATTTCATCTAGATTACTTTTTATTTGTTAAGTGAATATTAAGCACAATTCTGATAGCAGAAGAAATATTAATTAAAAAAATTAATATGCATTTGTTAATAGTTTTTAACTATACACAAGAAGAAAAAAATAATGAATTCAAAGAAAAATAAATATTACACTACAGAAATTCACTTTTTAAGATTAAATTTAAGGGCCAGTTTAATGATGGTATCTTGTATAACAGAACAATAATAAATAGCAAACAAAGTGTCATATAAACATTTTATTATTCATAGTAACAAGGTGAAATATTTACATCATTAAGATATGAAATACAAACAGCACCTTCTTTAAGACATCAGTTAAATTATGAGCATGGAACATCACTTTAAAAGGGCAAAATACTACAATTGGTAAAACAAGCAAAGAATGTATCACAAAATGACAACGGTCCTCAAAACATTTTTTTTCAATAAATACAGCAGTAAAAAGGCACATTGTAAATTGTTAGATACAAAATGTAGAGAGATAAAATTATGAAAAGATTTATAATATTACTAAAGAAACCAAAATGCATTTTGATAAGATATATTTAAAAAATATTTTTACTACAAATGAGGATGGCCACTCTCCAGGCAAAGTAAAATTCCTGATTATTCAAGTTACTTAAAAAAACCCTATGAATATGAAAATTATATTACATCAGTGATTAATAAAATTCGTTTAAAACCTTGTAAAAAATAATGAATTTCATAAATATATTCAAAACTATCTTATGAAATATCATAAAACAAGAATTTTATTTGATATCACTAGAACTTTAAACCATCACAAAGATTTTTCATGTTAAAAATCAAAAATTTTTTTGACAGAAATAAAGTTGTATTTCTAAGTCAAATATTTTACTATGGGAAAGTATAAAATATTTATACACATTAAGTCTTGTTCAAAGGCCATTCCTCACATTGAGAAGGAAATTTAGTTTTTCTTAATATTAAAAGGGTCGATAAAATACCCTGACGGCAGATTATATATTTTTTATGCATAAATTTTTTTTGCTTAATTTTAATTTTGATAATTTCGAATCTTTCCTTTCATTTTGGATCAGGAATTTTTCATCTTGAAATTTAATTTTTCCATAAAATTTTTTTTTCCCAGTTTTCTTCAATTATTTCCCGACTTTCCCTGGCAGTTTATCATATTATCTAACTTTTCCCAGTTGAGTGGCCACCCTGTAAATACAGCAAATTTACATACAATTTAATCAAAATAAGTATACCCTAATTTATTGTATGTCAAGTAATAAATATTTGGCCATTCTTAAAATTGAGTATTATTTGAAAAATGAGTGCAGTTCAATATATAGGTAAATGTATGGTAAAGCCAACACACGAAATTTGAAGAACGTGAAATTTTAACAAGGTTCTACATTAGAAATATATTTATAATCATGCAGTAGAACTTGTAAACAGTGATTAAGCATTATTTAAAATTTGAACCGAAAAAAAAAATCTTATAAAATTGAGAGAATTAAATGAAGAGATTGCCTTCTTTTAAGCTTATCAGATTTATTTTCTTTGTCATGTATTAAGTTTGACACATAGCAACTTTTCACTATAAAACATATACTGTTCTTCAATTTGCATGAAATACATTAAAAGTCCCACATTCACTTACATGCAAACAAACCTATTCATACAACTTACAGTATATTCTTTGGTATGCACAGAAAAATAAATTTTATACATTGTAAAATGTGTGATATATCAAACTGAGGTTTTCAGATGTACATATTTTTTAAATAATTGGTCCGATTAATGTTTTTAAAAAAATATAACACTTAAAAGATTATTATAATAGATCTAGATTTCAAATAAATTTAAATAATATTTCATTGTCAAGAATTGGACTGGATGGAGATGATTGTTTGGATTTTTAATGAAAAATTAAGTGATCAAAATTAAAAATTTAGCAAATCATTTTAAACCGAATTTTGTAAGTTTTATGGAATTTTAAATATAAAATTTTCTTTTTTTATTCTTTAAAGGATGACGAAGTAATTAGTAAAATTGATAACTTATACTTCAGTTTCAAATAGCAATTTTTATAATATTATATCTCAAGTAATGGCAAACTTAGATTATTATGCTTCAAAAATATTATTATTCCTGCTTATATCTCAATTGATGATCATTAGAATTATCACAGCATATGCTTTAGTTTGTCAATAAGTAATTTGCAGTATCATTTTCATAATAGGATAATTAATTAAAGATCTAATTGTAAGTATATGAATTCAATATGAGAATATTTTGCAATTTTTCAAAACCAAATATTTGTATCTTTTAAAAATGATTTTTAATAATAAATTAATTAAACAATTTTTGAAAAGTACTTAATTTTTATTTAAAATAGTTTTCACTAATTAAATTCCATGATTTACTCCGAAATGTTAAAATATCCTTGAAAAATGCCCTAATTTTAAATGCATATACAATAATCAAAAAAAAAAAAAAAAAAAAAAAAAAAAATTATGCTTTGTAATTGCTTGCATATAATTTTCAAGTGCTTTCTGAATTTCCTTCTACACTAAATGAAGCGAGAACTCAAACAATAATTTATATAAAAAAAAATTGTTTAATAAATATATAATACAGTATCATTATTTTTTATAATTAATTAAGGTTTATTATAGTCTGTCCTTAATATGTAGAAGAAATGGAAAATATAATAATTTAATAATTTTTTTAAAATAAAAAATTAAAACCTAATTTTTAGAACAGAAAGGAAAAATCCTAAAAGGACATATCAATTTCAGTTAATTTTTGTAGCAGAAAGAAACTATACTTTTTTGGATATAAAATAAATTCTCAAAATGTATAATTTAAATTATAAAAAAAAAAAAAAAAAAAAAATATTCAAATGCATAAAAAAATATATAAAAATACATTTTAAAAATAACCTGAAGTCATGAAACCCACATTAACATATCACAGAACTACGAGTTCACATAAAAAAGAATAATACAGAATTAATATTCTTTTTAGTTTTAATGCCATAACTTGAGAATATACTTAAGTTATTAACATACAAATAATCATTCTAAAAAAAAAAAACTTTGATTAAATCAAATGATGAAATTCAAATGTATACAGAGCAAGAAATTTATACAAAATAATTTAAAAATAATAACACCATCTGCAAATGTATCACATAAATTTCTTACAAAGTATTTCTTTGCTTTTCATCTCACTGTACTAATATGCTTAGGTAAGTTTTGCATAACTTGGAGGTGCCACTTTACGATGCAAATATTTCAAGATGTACAAAGGTACACAACTCACTACAGTAAGCAGGCTCACTTTCCAAAGAAATGTAGGAGTCCAAATGAATTCAGTATCTGCCAAAGACAAAAAAAAAAAAAATATGAGAAAATAATTTAACAATGCAACATATAACTTCCTTATTTACACATGTCAGGATGGGTGATTAATCAGCTACTTTTATTTAGATTCTGATATTAATAGCAATTTTACAAAGTAGTACAGTGATCTCTCTTTAGTGTAGCATTCAATAGCTCGGCACACTCTATAATCTGGCACTGACTAGAGGGTGCTGGCATTCGTCAGATATTTATATAGTCTGAATGGGTAAAAATGTGTCTTTATACATTAAATATGAATATGTTTCAATTCTTTAATTTTTTTTTTTTTATCTAGAGAGCTTTATTTTTGATATCCTCCTTAAAATTATATTGATGCTCAATAATCCTGCAAAATTGACAATCTGGCATTACCACTGTCCCAGGTTAAAGAGAAATTACTGTAATTTGGAATTATACATTATATTCCTGTATAATTCCAAATTACAGTAATTTCTCTTTAACCTGGGACCTCAATTAATAGGACTCTCTCTCTCTTAATAGCTCTCAATTAATAGGACTAAAAATAAAAAATTACTTTTACCTACTATACATAAATTGCAGCATACATTAAAAATAAAGCCCAATTTTTTTTTTTAAAAGCTTGTGAAATACTCAAATGAAATTATTTAAAGAGAACGAGAGGCTATTGTATTACATTAAAAAAATATAAGAAAATTAATAGTAAGTAATATTATTACAATTAAATCCAGTTGTAATATCTCCTTAACATATTTTAAATGTCATTTTCACTTAATTTAAACTTTTTAATACTCAGATGAAATTAAATCTCAAATTAATTTTTAAATATATAAAAAAATAATTGAAATTCTTATATTTATTGAATATTTTTTATAAGAACAAAAACTCAGTAGCAAACCGTACTTTTTTTTTTTTTTTTTAAAAGTAATAATTTAAAATTCCACAATTTTAAAACTTTGAGTGATCAGCATCAGTATTTGATCAACTCTAAGTATCTTTCAAAGCATTAATGTTCAAATTAAAATATCACCCCCCTTTTTCTCTGTAATTTTCCTCTCAATAACTTAAGTTTTCTTTAATCCAAGGAAAAAAATGGTTAACATTTTAATTGAAATGAGGTAATGGTGAATATTAAGTAACTTAATTAAAGCAAGTATTCATTTATTTATTTGAAAACTCATTATTTCAGGATTTAAAAGAACCAAAAATGATGTTTTTACCTGTAATATTTATGGTGCAAATAACACAAGAAGTGCCTATGTTGGCATTACTTTATAGAATAACATTAAAATAGATACATTACTTGTCACAATTATTAATCATTTGGTTGACACATTTAAATTGAAATTTAATGAAATGTCAAGATACCAAAAATTGGATACTATCTAATCTGCTTATGAAAAATGTTTTAAATTTAGTTTTGGAAGGTATATGGACCAAAAATGCATTTTATTACTATTATTTGTAATGGGGGAAAAAAATGAATACTCACCAAAAAAATTGTTTCATAAAGAAAAGAGAGAGAAAGTAAATGATCAGACTAAATAGTTCTGCAACCACCATCAACCAATGCCATGTTCTGACAGTTAATGCAACCATCAATAGTTCTGTGAATATCAGAGCTGTGAAACTGATTGACACAATGTGAATAAATTCTGCTTTGTATAACAGCAATGCTCCATACATAATTATACCACCTGAAATTTAAAAAAAAAAGTAACAATTACAGATTTGTACAAGATAATTTTATACTATATATTTTTTAAAAAAAAAAAAAAAAAAAGTATTTATAACTATAGATAAAATTATTATTGTATTATTTTGTATCTGTCAAAAATAAATTCAAAAGGCAATTAAAATTTGAAATATATTATTATGTTTACTTTGTTTCATTAACAATGATAAGATATAAATCTTGAATATTTACACATAAAAATATAATAATCTTTAACTAACTATTTTATTATGATACACACACACACACAAAAATATTAAGAGAATTTTTAGGTTTTTTTTTTTTTTATTGATTTTCAAAATTAAAAAGAATAAAAATTGTTAATCCATATTCAAGAATACATATATAATTTTCCCATTAAGATATAAAAATTTAATCAAAAAAAAAAAAAAAAAAAAAAAAAAAAAAAATGCAGCAAATTACCTTGGTAAATACTTATGATGACCCAAATAAAAAATGTCTTGAATGAGAGAGATCGACCCTGTAATAAATTTAATAATTCAATATAATAATTTAAACAGAAATATATATCAAGTATAGCAAGAAGAAAAATATCTTACTTTGCATAGCTCTTTATATAGTTCAGGATAAGTGAGAGCAATTTCTGGAGATACATCTTTGTCCAATACAAGAGAAAAGACAGGAAACATAGTGTAAATAGTGGCATAGCTATAAATAAAACATTAAACTTGGCTTCATAAAAATGACCAAGATTTTTTATTTGTTATTTTTTATTCTTATTACAAAAGCATAAAACCTACTTACCCCACCATGAGAAAACCTGGATATAAAGCTACAGATGCAAAATAAAACACAGCAGAGAAAAATGCTTGCATAGTGGATATTATCAGACCACGATGAATGACAAACTGGCTAAGAGCTGCAGATCGCTTATAACTGCAAAATAAATAAGATTAGATTCCATTTTCCCATTTATAACAAACTAATAAATATCCAACATTCATGGAAACAAATGTATCTTTGATTATTTAACAAAGTGCTTTTATAACAATAAGGATATACTATCAATATTAGCATAAAACTAAATAATATTACTAAAATCAAATACTATTAGCATATGCAAAAATTTAGGATTCTTCAGAAGTTATATTATATTATATATATATAGAAAATGTTAAGTTTCCTTGAAATTTTTTTTTTTTTATATACACATATATAATGATGGTACAATTATGCAAGACCTCAAAATTTCAACAAAAATATATTTAATAATTTGCTTTTGAACAATAAGTTACATCTAAAACAATCCAAATTATTTTATACTAAGGTTTCTAGGAGGTTTCAATTTCTAGTTTTATTTTGGTATGTATACAAAATATTTTTTATATTTCTATTTTGTTATGTATACTTATAATATTAAATAATAAACCAAATATCAAATGTTATAATTAATACAATAAGAAAAAAAAATATATGCACCTGTATCGTCCATGTACTAAAATGAGACGAGCTATGTGACTAAACTGAGTGACAGAAAAATCCGCTGCTAAAGAGGCTTGTTTACCTTCTTTGCCAACAATGCCAATACCAACATCAGCAGCCTGAATCATGCTCACATCATTTCCTCCATCTCCTGTATGGATAATACATTTAGTATTAACAAATGAATAAATAGCTAAAATGTTTAATAAATAAATAAATAAATAACTTTTGCTGTTCTTTAATTAAACTTCTACATTTTTTTTCTCCTAGTTTAGTGAAATTCAATTAATCAGCTATATAAAAAAAAAGAATTAAATATGGTTCCAGTTAAATCTATTATAAATTTTTTTTCATTCAATATTTTTTATTATAATTGAAATAAATAAAGGAAGCAAACTTAAATTTTGCTATGTTTATGTTAACAACACAATATTAATGAGTAGATTAAAGAAGAAACAAAAATATTTGATATTACATGATATTGTAAAATATAAATTAGCAAAACAACATATGAATCACTACATTATAAAAAGTTCTAACAAATATATATTACTAAAACTTTTACAAAGATTTTAATCGACAAAAGTTTTACAAAAATAATTGTCCCCATAACAAAGATAAATATGATTTGCACATTAATGCACTATGTACAATTTTGATGTAAAGTGTAAATTAGTAAGTAATAGAAGCTTTTACTAAAGGCTAAAAATGTTCATACCCACAGCACATGTTCTTTTATCTGTTTCAGTTTGAATTAATCTTACAACTTCTGCTTTCTGTGTTGGAGAGCAACGGCAACACACTACAGCAGGACATTGACAAGCTAGATCCATAAATTCACTTGGATAAAATTTCAAACACAACTAAGAGAAGAAAACAGCTAATTTTAGTATAATAAATGATAAAATGTTTATCAAAAAGCTATCAAAATTAATTATTAATAATAAAGTTTTTAGATGAACTCACTTTTATTAACTAAAATGATGAATATGAATAAAATTATGAATTCAATGATTACATGTATATGAATGAAATAGTAAACAAGTTTTATGTAAAGACACTGACTCTTTGCATGTTTAGTAAGGTAACAATTACATACTGAATTTCAGAGACATTTTTTAAATAAAAAGTTTGATAGCATTTTCTTTTAAAAATTTAAAATTGCCTTTATAGAATAATGTGAAGAAATTGTAACACAACTTACTTCTAAACTATCTCCTCTAATAATTAAAACTGAATCATTCTTTCTTCTGAAGTTATTAAGCTCCAAATGGACTTCATTACGTGAAGTAACATTCTGAAATATATGAATCTGCTGAGTTCTAGCAACTAAACGGGAAGACTTAGCAATGCTGGTGGCAGTTTCCAACTTGTCACCAGTGAGCATCCATATCTGTAATGAATAAAATAATATAATTAATAAATAGTTTTGTAAATCATCAGTGACATAAGCAAATTTCTCATAATAGAAAAAAAAAAACCTAATATAAAAGATAACTGGAAAAATACACTAAGCATGTTTAATTTATAATATAATTTTTATTGCCACATTTCAAAGTATAACATATTGCTTTACAAATTAGCACTTGAAACAATTCAATATAACAAACTAGACTTTTTAAATTTTTGTTTTAATTACAAATTTATAGATTTAAATGTAAAGAAGCAGAATTAAAATAAGTTTATTTTTCCCTATTAGACAAGACTTTTTTTTTTTTAAGATTTAATTTTTTAAACTTATTATCTGAATAAACATTATAACTGGGGATATTTCCTTCTGAGGTGCAGAGAGTTTTTTTGCAAAGTAGGGTGTGGCTGAAAGGGAAGGAAATAAGTTCATCCTACTTATCTATTTTCACCATTAGATACAAAAAGTGCAAGAGAGGATACAAAAAACGCGACCAAGACAGTTTAACAATTATTGTCTTAACTGATAAACAGATTATATAATCAGTTTGGGCGGCTTTGCTCAAAAGTTGCTCTGGCTCACAGTTCCATTTATTATAAAGAGAAGCTCTGACATTTTGTAACATCAGTCAAGTATAAGTTAAGAGATACATGTGTTCATTGTACTACATGTTAAGTACTCGAAATAATAATTAAATAAGAAATACATACTTTCCACTGAAAATACACACTTTTTCCTAACATGTAGAAGACACTGAAATGAAACCTATTTTAGAAATAACTTTCCGTAACAGATGTAAAAGGATGATATGTCCATTGCATAAGTTATGCATCAAACAAAACAAAGAGGCTAAGCTAATCAATTAATAAAAACACATTTCAAAATGTACTGTACGAACTCTTACTCAAAATGCAGATGAAGGAAATGAAAGTGATAAAGAAACTGACTAAGATTAGCAGCAACCTTTAACACCAACTAAGGGTAGAAATGACCCACCCTTTATAACACAGGATGTCGTTTTCTGTCAGGCAAATGTCCTTTAAGGTTTGTCATAAAAAAATACGGCAAAAAGTAGAAATTAAGCACACATAATATGCTTAACAGATGAATGAATAGATGAATAAAAAACAAAGCTAACTGAAATGAAATTTTAAGAAACAATTTCTTCACCAGAGTTAACGAGATGTCTCGCAAAATATTTTGTTCATTTCAGATTTTCATTGGAGCTGTACATTATTTTGAGGATATTTCAATATTGGGCAATTTCTAAATTGTAATCATTTATTGTCATTTTAGTAACAAAACCAGAGTGACACCTCACAAGAGAATCTGCCCTTCTAATGTTACCTTAATTCCAGCATTTTTGAGAAGCTCCAGGGTTGGGCGGACATTATCCTGAAGCTTATCTTCAACCCCAGTAAGACACAAAAGTTCCATATCTCTTTCTAAGCTTTCAATCACAGCAGTAACCTTTGCTGTTCGGTCATGAATGCTCACTTTAGCTTGATTTAGACGAGCCTTAAAAAAGAAGGAAATCAATTGTTATAAATAATAAAATATGCACTTTTATCATAAAAATGGAAATGACAAATAATTAAACTAATAATGTTTAAATGTCCATTTGCTGATTGCAGACCATTAGACTGTTAATCAATAATAAAAACACTTATATATGAATTGAATTTTTAAAGATTTCTTTAATTAACATACTTTCATATTACTACTGCATTATTAAAATGATAATTTCATAAAATTCAGATCCAAATTTTTCTCACAGCTCTATTGTTATTTATAATTTTTTATTAATGCAGTAGACAAAAGAAATGAATAATTTATTTAAAAGATAAACAAACTTTTACAAACATTTTTTTTCACAAAACTCTTTTAGTGTAGTAATGCTTTTAATGATTTTTAAATTAAAGATTTAAGAAATAAAAATGGAAAAAAAGATTAGCATCATTAAATACTTACTTCAAAATCAGTATATTGTTCTTCAGTTAAAACCTTTTTAGCAACAACTAAAGTTCTAAGTCCTTCTCTGGCCATATTTCCACACTATAAAAAATAAGAACAATCATCTTTATATTCAGGGAAAATTTTTTACACATTAAGAGCAACTTATCAGCCTAAATTATTTGAATACTTATTCTTTTTAAAGTATAAAATATATTCTTTTAAATCTGACAACAAATATATCTCATTATTAAATGCATAGAAAAATGTTTGTTATTAAAGAAAATTGTCCAACAATGTTACTTTTTGTAATTACAGAATATAAAATAAATTAATATACATTTTCCAACTGTTACATTCGAATCACTTTCAAAACCAACATTAAATAAATATCGAACTTTCTATATAAAATACAATATATAAATTGAAACAAAATACAAATAAGTAATAGGTTTTTGCTTTATACAAATCTTACTTCTTCATCCAACCAATCATTATATTGTACAATGGATGACATGACAACATCAGCTCCTTTCATATAAAATGTAATTTCGCCAGAATTTTCTTCCTATAATTATAAAAAGTAAAATTTTATATGCATGTGTGTGTGTATATATATATTCCTTTTCACATCTGAATAAACTGCTGCTAATTATTTTTTTTTTAATATGGCAAATTATAATAATATAAATTTATATAGATAATTAGATGGCAAATTAATATTTATTTTAAGAAATTGTTTTTGTTTTGAATATTTATATGGCAATTTAATGTTTTATGAAATCTGGTAAAAGTATGCATCAATTTCTTCTAATATTTAACATATTTTTGAGAATAAAACATGATCACTACAGAAACAATATTTTCATAAACTCATTTCAAAATCTCACCTTCACAATTATTCCCATTCGTTTTGATTCAGAAGTGAATGGGAAAATCTGTAGAATTGAATAATTTAAGATCTGTTTATGAGCAGTCTGCAACTTCATGGAAGTTATATCCCGGTGAATCAAAGCCAAGCCTACACTTTCTGTCCATGCAACCAATGCAACCTAAAAAATAATAAATAACATTGATTTTTTTTTTTATACAAGAAATATACAGAACATCTATCATGATGCATATTCACTACGAAATTAATTTTTTTCAGTTGCTAATGTTTCATCTTTTTTTTTCTTTTACACCAGGAAATTTTTACAATTTTTATGTACACTAAGAATAAAAGATTACCATTTATTATTTTTTAAATTACAAAATTTATTGCCTTTAAATAACTGAAGATATAATTTTCGGCTTAAAAAAAAATATCCTTCAGCAATTTATTTATTATTTTTTTTTTTGACATTCTATATACCAATTCACTTCCGTTTTTATATACATGGCAATAGACAAAATATGTTTCAATTTTAAAAGTATTATTGATACTGAAAGTATATAAAAAAATTAATTATAAATAGTAGAAATTGAAAAATGGAAAGAATAGTGCATCTATGAGTGAAAAACGAGAAAATTTGTGAACTTCACATTTGTTGAGATGTAAAATTTTTGATCATTATTACAGTTAGTTATTAATTTGCTTTTCAGTAAAGCAATTTAATTTTCATTCTAAGCTTTTTCATAAACTAGCTTTGGTCACATTTTGTCTACTTTTGTAAAAATTGGCACCCTTCCATCTATAACTATTTCTTTTAATTACTCTTATACTTTCTTACAGAATATTCTATCCTTTTTTTTGGTAACAAGTGTATTTAGATGGTAGCTTTACAGAATTGATTTTTATGAAACTTCAGAGGGTAGCTGCAATGGCTTTTAACCAGCATCACATTTTTTTTTTTTTTTTTTAAGTATAATTTGCAGATTATAGGCAAGAAATTATAAATACTACCAATTTTTCAATTTTTCAATACTTATAATTGATATAGCTTGTTCTTTTAAGTGAATAAATTTTAAAAAATCAAAAATTAAATTATAATTTTAAAGTCAATGTTGTATATAAAACAAAATAACCACTGTTTTTTTCTTCTTTTATTTGTTCAATAGAATAAGTTTTTCCTTAAATTAATCAAAGTAATTAAAATTTCCAGACAAAAATTTTATTGAAAATTGAATTTTATATAAATACAAAATTATATATGAAGAATTAGTGAACAAAACAAACAAACAAAAATATAGAAAAATACAATTATACAATATTAAAAATTTACCTCATCTGGACTAGATGCTTGATACACAAATGATTGATTTGATTGCTGATCTGCTTCAGTATCACAATTTGTATAACTCTCAGAAATATTCACAGAAGTATCATTCTCTTCATAAACTGGGGTAACATTGTGGCAAAGAGCTAGAGCTCTGACAGCTTCCTGGACTCTGGTTACTATAGTTCGTCTCATTTTTGGTAAAGGCATTTTGGTTGGAGTGACACCAGTAGAGGAATTACCAGAAGGAGCAGGAGCATAAGATGTCCTTATATGAGCAACAACCTACAATTAAAGTGAATATATTTATTAAAAATATTTACAAACTGTATCCACAAATTAAATCCCATATTTGATTATTATATAAAAAAATCACTGCTGAATATTTTTCAATATCATTCCATGCTTTCCCTCTATCATGAACATTCATGAAATACAAAAAAAAAAATTGAGGCAAAACATCTTCATTTCCTCAAATCAAGTAATGAAATCCTAATAGTGCATAGATTAAAAATTGGACAATTATAGCCTCTATTTTGAGCTAAAATAAAAAATATTTGTGCCAAGATGATATTAAGATTTATAATTTGTTTAACATAAATGAATCTTGAAAAATTGAAACACTTCAATCAATTATGAATACAATAAAGAATGAAAATTGATGCTAAAGTTTTATTTTTAGATTAGTGAAGAAATTCAAAAAATAGTTAATAAATTCTTGGAATAGTGAACCATTCACCAAAACATTATGATTAAACGAAAACTATGATTATTGAAAATTAAGAGAATTGGAGGTACAGCAACAGCTAAAAGAATATGTAAGCCTAGTAATACAGTAAAAAAAGTTAAACCCAAATTGTACATATTTCAAACAAGGAATAAATTATAATAAAGCATCAGAAAATCTAATTACCTCGTCAAAAGAATCGGATCCATAAGCAACAGTTCCTAAATGGAGTTTTTAAAAACCTGTAAAAAAAAATATCAAAACTATAGCCCAAAACATCATAAATTTATAATCTTATTAACATAAATATTTTACTACACCTAATCCTTAACTTTTCAGAACTTCAATTTCAATCGAATTCTGCAGAAATTATATTGGAGTTAATGTAAATTCTTGCCTATAATACACAATCATATTTTTAGGATAATAAAAAATTAATATAAGCTGCAGCACCATAAAAATCATGAACCACTTTTGTCATCTTTTGATAAATCATATATATAAGTGAAATTCCTTTTTTGTGTCGATAGTTAAAATTTTGAACAGCATGTTTTTTAACTTTGTATTATAATTTTATGATATTGTGATTCTAAAAATTCTAAACATTTCAACTATAATAATATTTTATTTTGAAAGCTTTTTTTAAATTTAATTACTACCATTTTTCGCGTAGAAATTTTGCACGGCATAATACAACATTGAAAAAAAAATATTTTTTTTTCTTCTTCTTTACTGCATTTATAGAAATTGAATTTGAAATTTGTAAGGAAGAAGTTTGATTCGGAGAGCAGTTGAATAACAGTTCGTCCCCATTGAAAATTATTTCCTTTCATAATTTTATTAAAATTTTTAAAGTTGTAGCTTTTCACAGTTTTATGGTAACCTTTACATGATACCAAATAAGACAATTTCTCTTCATAAAATGGTAACAATGTTTTTCCCTCATTAAGATTTTTTTTTTCAAGCCAATTTTTTGGTCTCTTTGCCAAATTTTTTTTTATTGAATCTTGCATGCTGAGATAATTACAATTAATCACAGAATAGACAGTTTTAATTCCAGCAAAATAAATTAAAAAAATTTTTCTTGTGTAAACTTGCAGGTTCATCTTTTTTCTCCCTCCTCCTCACAAATATTAATTTCATTTAATAATACAGAATATTATTCATGGCCTTTAATTCCCAACATCATCTGCTTTGCATAAAACTTTAAACTAACTAGTTTGCTCTTGCTTATTTTAAAATTTGAAAGCTTATTTATTTATTATTATTTTTTTTTTTTACAAAAATATCTTTAGGCAAATCCTAAATGAAAAGTGAGCATTAAAAATTGAACAAGGAAATGAATTTACGCTCTCTTCCCTATTATGCATAAGAGATAAAAAATTTAGTTACAAGATGTTAATGTCCAATAAATGTAATAGGCTATGGACGATGAATAGAGCAATTATAAATGATAGACAATCATAGCTATGTGGCACCATGTATTATTTGTGGATAAACTTATTTTAAATAATTAAACTTTATCAATACTTTTTCTGAAGGGAGAGGGGGAGTGGGATACAAGCACATCCAAATAGTCTAAGGCTTTTTTTTTTTTTAAACATATGATGAGGTTTAAGTACTCCTGACATTCTATACACCAATTATAAATAACCAATGTTACATTTTTATGTTTCTTTTTTGTATAAAGCCGCAATGACAATTAATAAATTTTAACAATTTCCTACGTATGCATCTCTTAATAGAAGTATTTAATTATTTAATTTTTCCAAAAATTCTTGAAGGAATTTTATTAATTTTATTAAGATATTTTTTATTGTTAAGGTAAAATCAATTGTCTGATAATCTATAATTAAAACAATAAACCTAATTTAAATGTATGCTTATAGAATTATTCAACTTAAGAATAAATTATAAAAAGTTGGGCTTTATAGTTTAAACATATTGAAATGAAAAATAAAAAGGAAGATATTTTATGATTATAACAATAGATATAAATGAATTATTACACAATTTTCTTTAAAGTTTGTATATCAATTATTATCTATTACAAAAATATAAATAAAATCTTTCCTCAAAAACATCCTCTCATGCAATGAAAATAACTTAAGAAAATTATACATTACATTACAACATTCATAATAATGCAAAAACAAAAAGTTTATACATACCATTTCATTCTTTGTTAATGTGCCTGTTTTATCAGATAATAAAAACATTAATCTTCCAAGTTCTTCAGGAATAGTTGTACTCCTCACTACTGTGTTGGGAATATCCTTGTCTTTCTGTATCATCCAAGAGTATACCATTTTGCCCATATCCAAATTTACTCCTCAAACTATAAAAGAATTTTTTTTCAATATTACAGGACTGAATTTAAATAAATATACTAACTAGACAATACAAGAAATTTTGAGATTTGAAGTGAAAATTGCATCAATTCATAGAAATCAAAACAAATAAACTTCTTGTGTGCTTTGAAAAAAAAAAAAAAAAAATCACTTCAAGATTTTATATATGATATCTAAGATCCTTATTTCATACGTAAAACAATAATATATTTTTAAATATTAGTTAATTATAAATGAATCTGATTGCTTGATAACTTTTATGGCAAAATTATAAATTGAAGCGAAATAAAAATAACCAATATCAACTCTTCACACCAGTAACAATTAAATGTCAAAATTAGTAACAGAAGGTGTTTTACTTCTCAAGAGATAGTTTATCAATAATCTTTACCAATTTTTGATAGTATATCCAACACCTATTTTTGCCAAATTAATGTTCATAGTGCATCCATTTTTACAAATACATTTAGGCGGAAGGATATTCTTTGTTTGAATGATACTACATTATTCTATAGAGTTGACAAGTCCCAATTTCAACATTTGTCAAGCATTCAGCCATGCAGTCACATAATGCAATGAGTCTACAGATATTTCTTAATAAAATAAAGAAAAAAAGAAAATTTGGTAAAAATACATTAAAAAAAAAAAAAATAAAAAAAAATGTCTGTTAGAAAAAGAAAAATCATGCAGTCTATGTAGAGATGCTTAGCAATTGGTTTTTTAATTAAGAGAAAACAATTTTTGTTAATCCATGACAGCAGAGTCTAATCTAAGGGTCCTGTTGTATACATTTTAAATTCATTTATTAGATGGAATGATACATAAAATTATATAGAGAAGAATAAAATTTAGTTTTATATCTTAAGAAGACAAAGCATATTAAGATGGAATGCATCGATGGAATAATAATAATAAAAGAGTTATAGATTTGGTAACTTCTCACTCATACTGGATTACTCAGAAAGTTATGTATTTGATTAAGAAAAATTCATAGCATTGCCAAGATCAAGTTCAGTTATAAGCACACAGAATTCACTTATTATTGAATATGATTATGTTCATACAAAGGTTTTGAAAATATAATTAAAGATTTGTACAAATTAGTTTCATCAAAATGGTAAATAATTTACAATTATTATGAATACATATACATTAAAATATTATGCGATAATGAATAAAAAAATTTCTTACATTTTTAAAAAATATTCTCTAATTTTTTTTCTTATTAAAAGAAGTGAAAAATTTTTTTTATATGGCAATACATAATTTTGCCATTCATCTGAATTTTTCATTACTTATAATTTTGCCAATTTCTTGAAACCATTTAATTTTTACCATTTACAGAGCACTATGGAATTTTAGAAAATTAATAAAAAGTATATAAAGAGTAGTATTCACCTGATTGGTATGATATAAGAAAAAAGAAGTATGAATCTGAATAAATATCGATACCATAAACCACCAAATCCCTAAGAAAAAACAAAAACAAATTGAATTTATCATATATTAATAAAATTAATTTTACATTAAAAAAATTCAGTCACATTTCTAAAATAAAATAATACTTTTATGTGTAACATGTTTTTCTTTTCTTCATTTTTAATAAGAAAATTGTTAAAAAATAATAATAAAAAAGCATAAAAGATTATCAATAAAAAAAAAAAAAAGAAAGCCACAACAATTAAAAGATAAATGTGTTAAGAATATATTTTTTAATGTTAATAATTTATACAATTACCTCCTTCAAAATTTATGAAATATTTTTAAATTAATAAAATAAAATATGACTTATATCTTGATAAAGAATGCATTAATTTTATAATCAATGAATTTTTATTTAAGATAATATTTCGTAATATAAAATATGCACTTAAAAATGAAACAATACTTGCTTTTTTTTTTAAAATTAATATTTAAATTTTACAACAGTAAAAAAGTTTCATAATTTTAAATTTATACCTGAATAATGAATGTATTGTTTAGAAATATCAAATAACTTGATGGAAGTATTGAAAAATATGATATACAAGTCATAAGAAAGTTGATTATTATAAAATTCAAAACAGGATCAGAATTAGATACGCAATAAATTTTTAACGTGTAATTATGAAACCAGAATTTTTGAATAGAAAATAGACTTTTATTGTATGAAAATGATGAAAAATATTTTAATAGAAGTATTGTTCATTGCTAGTTATACATTTTCCCCAATTCGTCTGTCTGGCAATTTATGGATGCCACACCAAAAATAACTTGCTTTTGAGGCAAACCAGTCATCAAGCCGGTTTCATACATTTCACTCAGTAATTTTCGTAAGTTTTTTTTTTTTTTTTTTTTTTCAGGGATGCAAGCTTTGGCTTAGCGTCCCATTGATGCAAATAAATGGTAATAAGAGAGAATCAAGTCTTGTGAGTAAGCTGCACGTGAAAAATTTCCTAACTAAACACTTCAATAGTTTCCTTGACCAGTTTTGGTGTGTGTGATGGTGCATTAGTATGAAGCAAAAATCACTCTATGTTGCCATTTTTTGATATTCTGGACATTTTTCACACAAAGCTTGATTCAAATTGATTATTTTGTTGTCGGTAGTGTTCACCAGATTTTAGCAGCTCATAATAGATCACACTCTTCTAATCCCACTAAACACACAGCATTGTCTTCCATCCTTAGCGATTTGACTTTGCAGCCGATGTTGATGACTTGCTTGGAGTTACCATGATCTTTTATGCTTAGGATTCTCAAAATAATCCTCTTTTCATCTCCATACACAATTCGATGATGTAATGAATTTCATTTGGTAAATTGCATTTCACAAGTGGTGTTTTGCTTTTAATGTTGTCTTTTATTTAGTTTATGTGGAACCTTTTTACCCCATTTTTCAAATCTTTCCAATGTATGGATATGGCTTCTTGTGGCACATTTAATTGATTTCCGAGTTGCTGCATTTTACAGCCATCCTCATCCAACAATTTCTGCAATTCACCATCTGCAAACTTTTTTTCGGTGGTCTCCTACATTTTACATTTCTCACATAAAATTGCAATTTTAGAATTTTTTAGACAACTCAAAGCACTGTGATTTACCAACAGATAAGACACTGATTTAATAAGAGTTCTATGCAATTCTGCAGCACAAAAATTTGACATGTTCAATGCTATGACAAACTATGTTGGGGTATGAAATTTGTATCGTTGCGAAGTTAAAACTCTTTGTCGGATGTCAACAAAGCAAATAGCACTAATGAAACAAATTGATGGCAACTACATTGACAGCTGGTCATCTATGGGCAAATTCCGATTTCATATTTACAAACCTGGTAGAATTTTTTTCACAATATATCTATCTAATGGTAAAATACAATTGATATTTCCAATTAGCATTAGATAAATTACTGGTTTAAATCAATGACAATATTTATCATCAGAAATAATTATTTAAAAATATGAATAAGAAAATATAATAGAAGTAGAAAAACTATCAAGTGTCTTTTATTAAAAAAACCTCTGAAAATGTATTAATATAATAAATTATTTGGGTAAAAAATACAATTAATTTTACCTTAAGTGTCATCATTACAATAGCAAGACCAATGACAGCTGCAAATAGAACCTTGGTCTGCTGATTGAGTTCGAGATCTGTTAAACCAACCTGTAATTGTTAAAATGAGTTTTTTTTTTTTTTTTTTTTAACATTTAAAAGCTAAATAGAACTATAGATATATATTAACTAAATGAAAAGCTTTAATTTTAAGAAACATTTACTGTTATTAGCAAACATTTATTAATATACCTTTGAATGTAATATTTTTAGAAAATGAACAATCAGACCTAAAATAATCAAATAATCTATAAAATTCAACCATAGAGATGTGAATTTTTATTAAGATATTAAAAAATATGCATGTAAAAGTCTCAATTTGACATCTTAATAACATCGCTAAGATTCACACTAACAATTTTTCCTCAGAAATAATTTTAAAACTATTTAATATTTTCACAAAATATAATAATCATGCACATCAAATGTCTTAATTACATTTTAAAAAATTATAATTTTTTTTCTTTCAAATATCTTCCACATTTGTTAAAAAAATTTAATTTCCTGCCATTAAACATATTTAAAAGTAAACAGCCATTACATTATGATAAAAAGAAGTAATATATTAAACAACATTTTTTTGATCAAACAATTTTTAAAATTTACTGCATATTAATGGATACTAAATGAAGTTATACCATACAGAATAGATTTTTTTTTTATCTATTAAAAAAAATCAAATAAATTACCTTACTTCTTGGTTCTGAATTATTCATAACACTTCGAGTTTCAGAACCAGTATAGATCACTATACCAATTGCAGTTCCAGATGCTATAACTGTATTGGCCCATAATGTATTCTCAATTCCTAAAGAAACTTCTGCTCCTTCACCATCATTCTTTTAAGAATAGATATAATTGAAATAATGATATAATTAGCATAAAAATACAAAGAAGAAAAAAATATATATATAATTTCTTACGATGAATTAAAAGACTTACTCTGGTGAATTTTCCTACAAAGCTATGAATATCTTTCTTGGGTTCTTCAGCATAAACAGAAGCATCCATATGAAACAATTCCTAAAATTCATGAGAAAAAATCATTTCTATAAATCTTAAATATTACATTTTATATTTTAATATATAATTCATTATCAATTGAAGGCACCTGCTTATGGAAATTTTAACTTATATTAGGAATCTTACAACATGAAAGTTAATTGAAAATAAATTGCAAGCAGTTAAAAATAAGTTCCAAATTCTCAAACCTTCAATATTGGGTTTTCCCTGGGTAATTGTAATTTTTTTTTTTTTTTTAAATAACTTGTGAATGAGAAAGTAGATGATATGATAAATTTAGCAGTTTGAATAGGATATGAAATTTATTCCTTTGGTTATTTAGAAAGTGAACAAACCATTAAAAATGGCATGCTACAGCATAGAATATCAAGTGCTTTTAATAAAAAAAACTACAAATTGGGTGTTTCAGCAGGTGGTACACCCCCACACAACACTGATGATGTGTTGGATGTGCTTCAGCAGCACTATGACGAGTCATTGCCACAAGTTTCCCTGAATTTGTCACCAGGTTTCTGTAAGCCTGGATCTTCTTGTGGGCATACCTAAAGCACAGAGATAGACATTGGACACTTTCTGCCCTAGCATGTGCTATCGAAGTTGAAATTGCAGTGATCCCAATGGAAACCTGCACATCAGCAATTGAGCAGTTCGAAACACAATGGTAACCAAAGGCCACCATCTTGAACATGTTATTCAATGATTGCCTTTACCAGCCACTTGCTATAGTACATTTTTTTTTTTACTTCAGATAAAAAAAAGGGTTTATGTTTTAGCTCATTTCTCTTGTAATTACCCAATGCAACACCTAGTATATAGAGGAAAACCGAACAGTTATTACTTAAATTGGCTAAATGATTTTGAAATATCCACAAATATATAAAACATTCATTTTTCAGGGTGTATTTTTAGAATTTTTGTTATTTCATCTTCTAGTAATTAAGTTGTCTAAAGAATTATATTGAAAACTTAATTATGTTATTTTAAATGAACAATTATTTTGAGAATGAACTTTATATGCACTATAAAGAATGAATAAATCATTTGATAAAACTGATTTAAATTTAAAGCCTTTATAAGCTATGAAATCAAAATTGCATGAAGAATTTTTAATGCATACATCAATGGAAGACAATCGTTGTGTAGTAGAAACAGCTAATCTTAGTTTCCAGTCTGTTTCTCCATCTAACTGATCAGATCTAATAAAACAAGATCCATTTTTTTCAGTTGTTTGCAAAAACACCATATCAGCTGGAACTCTTTGATCCTTAAAAAAAAACATCAATAATTGTAAATTAAAAAATATTATAAAAGGATAATCATAATATAAACAGCAACTACAGACTATGAATATAAGAAATATTTCAATTCCCAATATTTCTTTTCAGAAAAAATAGTGGATACTATTTTTTATTTCAATATATTAATAATAATCAAACATAAAAATTTTCTACAAAAATGATTAAAAGGTCAAATCGTACATTTAATCAGAATTTTTAATCCTCAATGTATATCTACTAAAAAGTTAGTAAATGTATTTCGAAAAAATATAATTCATTTTTATATTTAAATACAAATTTATGATTTTTTATTAAATAATTTTGGAGGAATAATTAAAATGAATAAATGTTTTGCTTGTGTAAAATTTACATAATTATAAATTTCAATATTAAATTAGCATTAAAAATATTTTAAAATTTACAAAAAAATAGAAAAATACAAATTAAATCAAATAACTAAACGCAATTTCTACATAGTTATTTAGAAAAATATAACATTAAACGATCCATATATTTGTATAATATTCTGTGAAACTTTTATTCATTTATTCACACAATGAAATATTTTACATTTTTATTTGTGTTGGAATAGGGAAATCCTTTTTTGCAAAAACTACATAAATTAAGTGAAAATTACATATTATTCAGTGACCTCTATAATTATAAAAAAAAATGAACACCGAGTTTTAACTAACCCTAGAAATAATTTTTTTCCTTTTTTTACTTGTATTTTAAATAAAATGGTTTATCTTCAATGATAATAAAATTACAATCTTAAATATATTTTAATTTTCGGATTTTTACATTAATTTTTTTTACTTATGTAAGAAAGAGAAAAAAAAAAATTTTTTTTTTCATACTTTGTCAACAATAATAAGATCTGAAACTTTGATATTTGCACTAGGAACTTGCACAACACCACGAGAAGTCAACTTCCTATATTTTCTATAATTTACTTCTCTGTCTCTTCTGTAACGTCGGAAATCATCTATAGCTTCACGAATAAGTGTTACAGTCAGCACAAAACCCTGAAAATAATATTATTTAATCACACTGAAATATATAAATGAATTAATAGTTGACAAAATAGTAATAAATTTCATTTTATTAAGAAAACATTTGATATTAGTAAAAAAAAAAAAAAAAAAAAAAATGTAATTATAATTTTAAAAACAGTAAAAATACTTTTCTTCGTTCATTATTAGATCTTTTATATTAACTTTAACTTGCAAATTTGCATTAAATGGAATTACACAATAAATTTTGATTACATTAACAGTAATTTTATTTGATTTTAGAATTTTACAGATTAAAAATTTACACATGCTTTACTGTAATAAATTTATATGGTATCAAACTTTAATCACAGAGAAATTATATAATTTTTTGTCTAGATGTTTCATCTCTAGATATATAAATCTGATACTTTTTTGTCTACAAGTCCATATTCGAAAACTTAAAGAATTATAACACATATAAGTCCAATTTTTTTATCTGCTTTATAGACCAAAAAAAAAACTTTTCCTATTAGTTATTTTTTAATTAAATAAAAACTTTATTGTTTAATTATATAAAAAATTACTTTATTGAAGTCCATTGCTAAAATGATAACACTGTTATATTCTTCGAAAAATATTGACAAATAAAAGGAGAGAAAAAAAATTATAGGGAATTGTTGAATATGAATGACTGTTTTTTTTCAATCTGGAAATTTATTTTATTTAAGGTGAGTTTTTAAAATCTTTAGTTCTGTATTGATATTTTTTTCTGATACAATTTATGAAACTAAAAACAATTTTCTTTTTTGTAGCTAACATCAGGATATATGTTATAAAAAATATATTTTTTTTTTTAAAGTAATATTTAGATTTTGTTTAAATTACTAAATTGAGTTATACAAGCAAGTTTACTTATTTCGATATCTATTTTACTTAACTATTAAGTCCAGGATACTATTTTTTTTAAATAAATTATTTTTCCATCAAGACGAATAACTTTCACCAACAGATTTATATTCCCTCGAATATAGTTTTACTTAAAAGTTTATTGCAACCAGATCATTTACTAAGCAATTACCATTTTCAATCAATATACAAATATTTCTTGAAAGACAAGCATATTTAAAACCATATTAAAATATAAACAATTAAATTCAATGATTTTTGTTTTTATGGAAACAAGAGATAATGATGATTCGAACAGAAAAAAGTGGAAAAATTAGTTCATTAAAAAAAAAAAAAACATCTATAAGTTCATTTTTTAAACTGTTACAACTTGATTTCATATAATAATTTCTTACTTCAATCTTTAAAATTTCAACATGCAGTGATTATATATAAGACTTTAACAAAAAAACTTACCAATGGCCCCCAATATGTGTACAAATATCCTATCCTAACATCAGGGATAAACTGTGATAATGCCATAACTAAGAAATATAAATTCAAAAAGAATTTGAACTGATGAAATAGCACCTATAAAACAATGTGAATTTAAATTATCATCATTGGAATAAAAAAATCCAATAATTTAAAATCATACAAAATATTCATTCCAATAGAAAAACTGTTGTGTTTATTGAACTGCCATCTTTGGCAGTTCAAAGCAGTTTCAAATGATGATTCCTTCGAAAGTAAGAAGGCAAATATTTCAAACATTATAATACAGAAATTAAGAGAAGAAATCAAATACAACTAAGAGGATTTGCATACTTTAATAACATATATTATCATATCCTTTTTTAAAATTTAATAGAATTATACATTTATCCAATGTATATTGAAAAAACTTTATAAATGTTTATCTTCTGACAAGCAAATCTGTATATAATATAAATTTGAAATATATATATATATTAAAAAAGCGCTTCCATCGAAAAAGAATATGCCATTTTTTATATTACTTCGACTGTTTTACTTAACAAAAAAAAAAAAAAAAATAATAAATATTTGAAGGCAAACACATTTTCATTATTTTTAGTCTAAAAATTAAAATTTAAGCATATTTTCTGATACTAATCTTAATTTTTAAAATATTCTAACATAAATAATTCAAATTACATACTGATTCACATTCTACATAATATATATTATACAAATAATATTAAAAGGAAATACACAAATTGTTTTAAATGTATCCATAAATAAAATTACCATAGTTATCAGTATAAATAAAAAGTACATAATAAAAGAAAAAAATAATGCCTTAACAGCAAAATATAAATTCTTTAAAACTAAGTCTACTTACTAATGGGATAAATGTAATTATATTATATTTTTGATTCCTAATAATATTTGGTGGGAAGCTCTCATTGTTTGTTCGTCCTATGAAAACAGTACGGGCCTTATGTTCCCGAACACGACACAATTTAGGCATGGCTTTTGGAAATCTGAAATATAGAAATTTCATGTATAAAACATTACTATTCACTAATATCTTTATTGTTTATTCGTTACTACTGTTCATTTTGCATAGCATACAAGTTTCACTACATTTTAAGTGTGTCAGTAAATGTTTAGTTTCACAATTTAAAACAATATTTAAATAAATTTTTATTACAAAATGATACAAAATACTTCTATTTAATAATAAATTATAACTTTCACACACACCATCATGGCATGTCTCTTTTTAGTCTAGTCTTTATAAAATTAAAATATGATGTTTAATGCCTGCCTCAGTCAATGCCAAATTAATACATAAAATACATTTTATAATGGAAGCTTACCTAATGCAGAATAACTGCATAAAATGACAGAAGAAACAAAAGAACTTGTATTTGAAACTTCTTTTTTTTCGCAGCAAGTACTGAGGTTCTAATAAGGAATCATCCTCTCCAGCTTCGAATCCTTCATCGCTACTTAAAACAGCCTCGACAGAATCATTGATTAGGTGATTACTGAAACACATAGAAAAATATATTTAATCAAATATAAAAAATTAAGTTATTTGAGTCTTAATTTTTATTATGACCTTAGTGAAATAGTGGTCTTAGAACATTGCTAATATATTCATTAAAACTGCACAATTTCACTATGACTGCTGCAATAAGAAAGTATCAACTTTTATTACAAATAAATTTCATCAAAGTTATGATTGCAAAAAAACTGTTAAACCTCACATATCTCAGAATGAAAATACATTTTAATTTTTAGTTCTTTCCATTAATGTATTTTAAAAAGTACAGTTTAACACAATCTGTATAATTGAAATCTACGTTCCACTCAAGCAAATAAATATCTGAAAAGTTTAAAAATTATATGATTGGTTAACTGCCAATCTAAACTTAAATTTTAAAAACACAAGCTTTAAAAAATTTATTAAATTAGAATTCAGATATTCATCTCAAAATTTTTTTTTTAAAAATTTTAAATCATACTTCTCCAAAGCAACAAAATAATTCAGTTTGTTTGATTTGTAAATTTTAGATGAAGAAGCCATGAATACTTTGACGATAGCAATAAAGCAATACTAATCAGCAAAACAAATATTTCTTTCTGAAAATAAAAATTATTTCAATGGCGAAACATCCACACAAATCAATTTTTTTAAATAATAAAAAAGCATGAAAAATTATTGGTAAAAAACTCTTTAATTAAATTTTCAGGTAAATGTTAATGCTTCAAAAATTTATTTTTAAAATTTAGAAAGTTATTCTAATTTACATAAAAGTTTTTTTATAATTAAAATATATACCTATTACAAAAAAAAAAAATTGAAATTAGCTATGAAGAAAAATTAAGCACAAAAATATCAAAAGGATTTATTAATAATTAAAAAAAAAATATTAAAAAATTTTAAAGACAACTGATAAATGTATTTTAAAAACAAATTTTTAAGCAGAAAAAAAAAAAAAAAAAACTTTAGTTATATTTTATTTATTAAAAAAAAAATATTTCAATGGTTAAAAGATAAAATTTAAAAAAAAAAGCATCAATTAAGATTTTAACTACCTAGCATAAATATGTTTTTAAAATCCAAAAATAAATAAAATTGTAAATAAAAAGTTATAAAGTAACTAAAATTAGATTGTAAGAGAACTTCAAAACAAATCTGGTATGAACTAAAATTTAAAAGATTTTATCGTAAAGAAAAGTATTATCCTATCAAGTATAATATATTCACATCTATTATGTTCAAGTTATGTTATTTATTAATTATTAAAATTCTTCTCATACAAATATAAGTTTCAGTATTTTAATAGAAGACTTTTTAATTCATAAATATGGAAAAACAAAAAATTTTAACTACTCCGACTTTGAAATGTAATTTTATCTAATAATTTTCATGTTTTCCAGATTATTTAGAATACATTGATAAGGAAATAAATATTCTCTTTTCAAGCATGTTTCAATTTCAATAGTAAATGTAAATAGTAGAAAATTATGTTTAAAGAAATTAAACATTAAAATCACTTGAATTAAAATATTTTGCTGAATAAAGATATAACTTTATAGAAATGAAAAATGGTTTGAAAATTTATGATATTCCTAGTTATAAGACAAGTATTCATAAAGAATTATATGAAATACTCTTTATTTCATACATTGTTTGACAAATTAGTTTTTTTTTTATTTTTGTTCATGACTATAATAAACAAACTTTCATAAATCGAAATGAAATTTTTCCTCCTTCGATTGCAAAATGTTTTCAGGGATTCCTCAAATCAAAATATTAATGAAAAATTTGAATGAACAATATCATTATAAAAATCATGGAGAAGAATAAAAAAATATTTTAACAGGATTTTTTTTTATTATAGATCTAAATTAGGCAGATAAAGAATAATAATCCCGAGAAATCCAAGAAGCCGAGTCGCCAGAGCAGCTTTGAAATTTGTTATATAAAATGGCATTTCTATTTTTTCCTTGAAATTTTGAAATCATTAGTAAAGAACAAGGAAAATGTACAACACATTTAAGAAATGAAAGGTGATAACATAATGGGATATTAAATAACAGATTACATAATGAAGACTGTGAATGAATAAAAGAAAGACATCCAAAATAAGTATTAGTTTAAGCAAAGAGTTCATTAGAAAACAAAAAGTATTTTTTTTTAAATAATATTTTTTTACTTTTTTCTAATACTATAAAAATTTGTTATTTTAGAATATTTTGCTATACAATGCAAATAATAATATAAAAAATAAAGAGAAATTGGTTTAAATGTTTTCTCATTTGCTAAATTCCTGAAGTAATAAAGAAAATTTAAATCTAAATTTGGAATCAAGCCCTTTTACAAATTAAAAAAAAGGAAATACTTGGAATAAAGACGGACAGTTTAAAATATTGGCTCATACTTTCACAACAGGATAAATATTTTTAATGAAAATATTTAAATTTAAAAAACAATTTTCAGCATACAATGAAACACTCAGAAGTTCCCTGAAAATTTTGACAGTATTAGTAAAGGTTCATTAACTATATTTTTATCAGAAACAACGGGAAGAAAAAAAGTTATTGGCTGCATAATCAAGTGTGTCGCATAAGTAATCAGTCTACTCTAAATTTAACTGATAAAATAAAAAATAAAGCCTTTAAAACTATATTAGATGGATAGTTAATGTTAACAACATGCAACAATAATATAATATGCATATTTCAAAGTTCAATTTTTTGAACAAGCATAATTAAAAAAAAAAAAATTGTGTCTAATATTATTTTTAAGCAATTTGCATTCCTTACTGTTTTCTTTTTATGATAAAAACTAAAATTTTTGATCGTGCATATATTTTTTCATTTTGCAATAGTCTTCTTTCATTTTGCACAGTAAACTTCAGTGCAAGATTTAAAACAATAAATGTTGTTCAATATTTATTTATTTATTAAAATTCAGTGAAGATAATTTTTGAAGAAAAAAAAAATACATGGCATTCTACATTTTTATAAGTTTTTCATTATAATAATTCTTAAAACACAAAAGAAACAATTGTAAAATATATAAATCTCAAAACCATGAAAATATTTTTTTAGATGAGTAAATTATTTCTTCTACCAAAAAAATATTCTCCTCAATGAATAATACTGCATATATTTGAAATATGCTATTTAAATATATATTTGGAAAATTACATATACTATTACAAAAACCATTCAGTTATAATTTTTTATGAGGAAATTCTCATAAAAGAAAAATGTGTATACTCATAGTAAAACTAATGGTTTATTATACATGGACATATTTTTAGTATTGAATGTTTTAATATTAATTCTTTTACAGTACAATTATGATAATATACCTTTTAATGGTCAATTCAAAATTTCTGCTCATGAAATCAGAGTAAAAACTGATTTAATTTAAGCAGCTTTTAATACATCTATAATTACCTAGACCGTTCTCTTAAGCTGATGCTTTCAGGTTCAGCTTCTACTGTATATTTATGAGTCAGCATTCTATATATTCATTCTGTTCATGTGCTGGTCATTCATTACATAAATGATGACATCACAAAACACCTGTCACCGTTACCTTTGTAAAGTTACCGTTGAACTTGACATTCACGTGACAGAGATAAACAAAGAACAAAAGAAACAAATAATTGCCAAAGCGAATGGTACAATAATTAATTAATCGATGATCCCAACCAGTAGGTGAGCTATTGCACGGCTGTGTAAATTAAATTAATGTTTTTATATGAATAAAATATCATACGCAGATTCTGTACACTCTTCCAACAGTGAAAATTATGTATTTCAGAAGAATTAAGTCTGAAAGAGAATTATTTTCCTGGCACTTAAAATTATTGCTAATGTATATTTAATAATACAGCAATGGTCTTTTACATAAAAAATTTCAAAATAAATTCGTAAAAAACTATTATTAATTAAGACGTGACAACTCACTTCATTTCTTATCTTGAGGAGACCTGTCAAGAAGTTTCGATTTGATGATTTTCTTTTTATTTTCATTCTATATTCCGTATTCTTGTTGTCATTGAAAAGGTGCGTTATGCAAATCAATACATCAAATTTCAAGTCAATTAATCAAAAAATTCATTTATTTTCATTTGTTAAATTCTATTAAACTTACAGAACAGTATGCGATTATTCAATTTAATACATCGTAAATTTTTAAAGAAAATTGTTAAGATCTTTTTAAATTAAATAAGTTAACAATTAATCTCCCTTACCTAATAAATAACATAATTTAATGATTAAATATAACTCAGTGTTTTATAATATCCTTTTATTAACCATTAATTTAAAAAGAATAAATGGATTAAAAATAACTATTTCAAAATCATTTGTAACTTAAATATTCAATACATTATATCAAATTAATTTTCAGTTATATTATAAAAAAAAATATTTTTTTACTCTTACAAATATTTTAATGTTAAATGTAAATGTTTTAATGTTAAAAATTTTTAGTAGATCGTTTACTATCCTTCAGCTATGTATTGCCAGTCTAAATACATCTAAACTTCATTGTTATTCTTTTTAGTTTCGGTGTTGCACGTTGTAAGAACCAAGTAAGTCAAGTCAATAAACTTTGGAGTCGTTGTTTATTCGTTTTCTTTAGTATTTTTAATTAGTTTTAGGCAGGTAAATTATTTTCTTTTGTTTCATTGCACTACTTAATAATTCTTAAAATATTTTTCATTTCTGAAATTATGATGTTATATCTTCCGGCTTTTCAACTAGGGAAGGCTAGAATATTTGATAAAATTTTGAAAGTAATATCTAACATAAATACGTATCAGGTAAATGTGAAATTTATCTAAATGAATTTTTAATTAGTTTAAACTTTTTTTTTAGTTTTATATATAAATATACTTTTATACCTGTAGATAAATGTTGAAATTAGTAGAAATTGATTGTGACAAATTAAAAAATGCCGATTTATAGAAATATGTTTTGAATTTTTTCTGCTCTATGATGGAGAAAAATTATTATTTTCAGAAATATTTTCTCAGCAATATTTATCTTTATTTTTGCTTTAGTTTATTTCTTTTATTTGTTAATATTCATATTTTTTTTGCTAATTGTTACGTTAATTTTTTTATAGAAAATGGAAAACGAGGAAATATTGAAACGCATTCAGAGAAATGCAGTTAGAGCAGATGAAATTGTACAATTCATACGTAAAGAACTTCCTTGTCTACAAAATGCTGCTGCCAAGATCAAAGAAGAAAAACTCTCTAAGGAGATCCAAGAAAAAAATCTGCAGTTAAAAAAAGAATTGGAGTTTTGGAAAAATAGAGTTGTTGAATTAGAATCGATGCTGGGTATAACACAGTATCCCTTACCATCCGAATCTAATAAAGTTAATATAATTGCAAAAGAAACAAATAACAAGGCACCAGAAAAAGTTACTACTGAATCTGCTCCTAAAAGTGCATCTACTTCAAAAAATATTGAACCAGAAATGACTAAAAAGGATTCAAACCAAGCCAAGAAAGAGCCAACAGCACCTAAAAAGGAGAAAGCTCAAAAACCTACCAAAGCAGAAAAACAGCCCGCTGAAGAAAATAAAGAAGTCAATGTTAGTCGCCTTGATCTCCGGATTGGACGTATTCTAAATGCCAAGAAACACCCAGATGCAGAAAGCTTGTATGTTGAAGAAATTGATGTTGGAGAAGATAAACCAAGAACAGTTGTTTCTGGTCTTGTTAAATTCGTGCCTTTAGAAGAAATGCAGAATCGCATGGTTGTCGTCCTTTGTAATCTGAAGCCGGCAAAAATGAGAGGTGTAACTTCTGAAGCTATGGTAATGTGTGCATCTACTACTGAAAAGGTTGAGATTTTGACGCCACCTCCTGGATGTGTTCCTGGCGACAAAGTTGTCTGCGATGAATACCCTGGAGTACCTGATACTTTGTTGCCACCAAAGAAGAAAATATTTGAGCAGGTGGCACCTGACCTTAAAACAGATAGTAATTGTAATGCTACCTATAAATCAGCTCCTTTGAAAGTTGTTGATAAAGGTGTAGTTAAGTCTACTACACTTACTAATGTACAAATTAAATAGGTTGAATTTATTGATCTTTAATATTTACATTAAAATATTTTTGGGAAATTAATCCTTATCTTGGCATTTTTTTTTTTTTTTTTAGTATTTTTGTAGTTTTTGTTTAAATATCCAAATATTTAACTACATTTATGTGAATATTTCTTTTCTTCTTATTTTTCATATGAAATCCAGATTGAAAGGAATAAATAAAACAAACAAAAGGAGAAAGTTATTATAATTTCATTATGTTTCGACATAGCCCAATTAAAAAATCTCTTTTGATACAGTTCAATATACATCTGTCTGTATGTAGAATTCTCTTAAAAGAAAGAGTTGTAAGAGAACTTTGCTGATTGAATTATCGTTGAGCTGATTACATAGGCTTTCCTTAATTTTTTTTATTTATAATTCAGTCGGGCCAATTACCTATTACACTTCCATTCACCTATAGAACCTATATTGTTTCACTGAGTGAAATTTTCAATCAGCATATTTCATGAGAGAAAAAAGGAACCATATTTAAAAGAAAATTTTTTTTTATGTAATTCATCATTTTTTATTCATTTTGTCAAGTCACCAAACCAGTAATAAGTGACATGTGGTTTGATGTTTATAAATATTTCGGGAAATATGACTTCATTTATAATTATCTGAGTTATTTTTATGACCAACAGGCATTTAAAAATTATAAGCCAATGTAATTTTTTTAATTTAAAAATTTTTAAATAAATTCAATTGAATTTATTATTTTTGAATGCAAGAAATTTATAAATGAATATATATGATTTAGCAAAACTGAAAAAAAATAATAACTATTTTGGCTGCTTATTTGTGTAGTACAATGAAAATATATTTGTCTGTGATGTTAGCAAGAAGTAATTGCTGAGCACATCGCTTTATGGTAGTGAAGTGGCATGCTTAAACAAAAAAGTAGTGAAGGCTCGCATTGTAAAAGCTTGGAGCTGATTGACGAAGGAACTAGGTCACATTAATTTTATAATTATCGCTTATCTAACAAAGACAATAATTGTTAAAGCTTAAAGTTTTCCATTTTTTTTATAGAACCCTATCATTTTAGCAACAAGATCATATTTAATCATACCATCAAACTGATTAAATTCTCATTGAAATTTCAAATGTCTTCCACCATTTTATCTCACAATGTTGTACCATTTTTAACTATTAAGTTTGTTGTTGTGATCAGAATCGGTGAAACAGTTACTCATTAGGTGCTATTTTGATGTTACCATGAGGTAAGCTAAACTATTTTACCCTATGATGATTGGAAAATATTTCATTAAATATATTGCATCAATCTTCAACATAATATTTATTGGCTTTTGATCATTTACAGGTTGAAAAAATTTTATAATATTTTTTTTTCTTCAGTAACAATATTAACAGTCATATTTTGAAAAGAATCAAGTTTAAAATTTTCTGAGTCAAATCTTTATTACTTAAGCTGCCCCTTTTTATTAAAATGATGGCAAGAGTTCTCAAGATTGATAGACTAATGACACTAGTGGTTAAGATTGCAGGGTCGTAATTATGTACTAGCTAATCTATAAATGTTTTAATCTTGCAAGTTAACATTTTAGAGGTTATCTCATTTTTTAATATTGAAATTTATCATTCTTGATTTTTTTCTTTTTGGTAATTGCAAATTAAAACATTTTATTATTATCTTATGATTGTTTAAATTATTTATATAATAATTATTAACTCTCAATAGTAAATTCAATGAAAATAATAATATGGAGATATTTTGTTATGTGTGAAAAAAAAAGTAATTGTCATCAATAACTAATTAATTCAAATAAATAAACCATTTTGCATCTAAAGATTAAAATTGTATGGAATCTACATGCGTATCCATTTTCTAATCTTGTTATATTTAATATATCAAAAGTTAACAGTACAAGTTTTTTTGGGATGCTATTAACAGTATAAATTACTTCTTTATTGCTGCATCAGCCCCGTGGTGGGCCAAAGTCGCTCTGCCTACTGGCAGATTTCGAGAGGAGATGTTTTTTTTACGGGGTAGAGTTGCCATCCCAATGCTTTATAGTCATATTAGATCAAGATTTACGGTTTAAAGTGGATTCTGAACCACTACAAATGGCAATGGCACTGCCAGATCTCGAACCCTAAACCTGTGGCCTCGACCTCTATTAGATAACAGTCAATACTTTTGTGTTAAAAGGTTGCATTTCTCAGTCCAATTTGCTTTCAACCTATAAACTTGCCCAATGTTTTTTCCTGTAGAAAGTGATGCTTAATTGTCAGCATTGAATGATTGTTAATATAGAAATATCTAAGATGAAACCAGCTGTAATAATTATTTCTATGATAATTTTCTTTTGTTATTTTTCTGCAATTCTATTCTTATTTTAGTTGTGTTTTAAATTTATGAATTAAGTGATTTATAAATGTTTCATTTGAATATTTCTTACGAGGTTTGTATTTTACAAGACAATAACAAACTGACAGAGAAAAACAAAATTATGCTTTTTTTAGTGTTGAGCAAAGTTAACCTAGAAAGAGTATACTTTAAAGGCATACAATTAAGGAATTGATTAGATAAGTGCTTTTAAGAATTTTGATGATTATAAAAACTATACAATGATAACATAGGAGTTTTGAAATCAAAATGTTTGTTTTTGTGTTGTTGGTTATTTTTCAAATCATCAACGATTCAGGAAGTAATATAATTAACACTCAGTAATTTTTATGACAAATAAGAAATGAAGTGGTTTTATAACAAAGCTTTGGTTAGTCTTTAACTTGTATGACTATTTAACATTTTTATTATGTGTACTGTTTATGAACCATATAGTGTAAAAATTTTTTTATTTATTTAGGAGTTATTTATCCAGTAAAACATCTAAAGTTTTTTAAAAACAGAAATTTTAAGTAATGAATACAAATTAATTAAAATTTAAAAATGCCCTTAAAAACGAAAGGAATTAGGAAATATTTCCCCTTTACCAACATTTAAAAAGAGTTAAAACAAAAAGTAATAATAAACATAGTGATCAATGATACCACACAAAAATTATAGAATATATCTGTATTATTTCTTTTTAAATGGTAAATATTAAAATAACTTTGGTTTTTTGGTTCGAGTCATTATTGATAAAAACATAATTTATTTATTACTTCCAATTTTCTATAATTTTGTCAAATAATTATATATTTTTTAAACGAATATATGTTAAAAAATTTTTTGTTATTTAATGTAGCGTGGTTTGCATTAAAATCGTTCCTTTCATATTACCTGCGATCGCCGTTGTTAACTTTATTTTGTTTATCAAAATTTAAAGTTATAAATAAAAATAAACCACACGTTATGTAACTTTTTTTTAGTTCCATTTTGATGGTTTAGCAAATTTAACAACAGAACGTTTTGAAAGCTGCATAACGTATTTTTTTTATGTAAAAAAAGGACATACCTTTTTTTGTGCAAATGGCAACAATGACTGGCATTCTTCAGTTGTTCCTTCTTCACAATCCCAAGAATAAAATTTATGTTTGACATGTTTTCGCATTTTGACCGGTAGATAAATACGTTCTGAACTACTGCGATATCATAAACGGAAATTCGTTAAGAAAAGGGAATAGAAAAGAAAGAAAAAGAATTCTCTTAGACTTCGGTCAGTGCAAACAAAGATAAAATTTTTTCGTGGCAATCCTTTATTATTATAATTTTACTTTCAGACGTTTGAGTAGCAGAGATTTATGTAAAAAGATAAAGATATGCATTTTCTCTGTACTTTGTTTCACTTTTAAAATAAAGCACAGACATTTAAAAACAAATTATTTTAGAAGCATATTTGCTATTAATACATAAAATTAAAATGTTAATGATGGTTTTTCAATATATTGTAACATTAATTAGTTCAATATATTGTAACATTTAAGAAAAAGTTAACACTTGTAAAAGATAAAAATAATAATAATAATTCTTAACTTTACAATAAATACTCAACTGGAATGTTGTTTTCGAAAAATATTTGCTTTTTGCAATATTTTGTTCCATGTTTAAAACAAAATGTATTCTTTGCGATTTCTTTCTTTTTTTATTAATTTTTTCACAGAAGAATACTTAATCCAGCAAAGACAATTGGGGAAGATCTCATTTAATACATTTTTATAGCCGAAAACGTTTTTTTTTTTTTTTTTTCTGTTGCCAAAAAAGATAATCTATAGTATCAAAATTTTATTAGAATAATACAAATCTTACAATACAAACATCAAATACAATATAATACAAAATCTTATTTTTTTAATAACTAAAATATTTTTTTTCTTTTTCAGTATAACAGAATCAATAAGAACAATAGTTGAACAATTTTTTAAATAAATTTCTAAAATATCTGATGAATAAGTTTCAGTTTCATCGTTAAAAAAAAATCTAGCAGATTTATTGTGTCTTGACTTGACTTGACTTGGCGCTTTGAGATGTATGCTCGCTGACGCTGCTTTATCTCAAATTATCCGAATGTTTTTATTGTCAACCAAATTTGCAGAAGTGTAAATAAGACCTCCTTAAAAATACACTCAAAAATTTAAAATTCCAAAATCATTGAAAAATTGAAAATACTGAAATCATTTCGAAATTTCAGGAGTCCAAAATTCCTTCTGAAATACCATAAACGTTGTCGACACTTTCTAACAATCAAAAGAATAACAATAAAATAAGTATATTTGGACATGAAAGGAATGGATAAAATACTAATCAAACGATGAAACATTTTAGCATTTAAACGATGATTTAGAACGCATGAAGTACTACTAGTACTTGAAACGAAAAAAATGAAAATGAGCTAACACGAAAAACCAATATGGGGTACCCCATAGAAGACGGGGTTACGAGACTTTTCGTAGAAATTGTAGAATTACTGTTGTTTTATAATAAGCATCTTCAGACATATCGAATAGCCATGAGTATGAAAGAACTTTATAACCAAAAGCACTTTGGAGTTTGTTTCGGGGAATTTCATATTTTTGCATTGGAACAAAATGTGTTCCACTGTTTCTGGAGTTTTGCAGATTGAACATAATGGAGAAGAGGTTAGGCCAAATCTGTGGAGTTTTGCGTTGCAAGGATATGTTTTTGTGCGGAACCTGGATATAAGAGTATCTTCCCTTCGATGATTAGGAAAAAGTCTGTGTGTAGGTTTAATATTATTCTAGTGCATGAGTTCCTGAGCATATTTGCTACCCTTCCACTGTTCCGTTGCTTTAAGTTGTGCTTTCTTTTTTAGTTGAAAGATGAGATCTTCCGGTGAAATCAATGAAAAATTATTGAATCTGTTGCAGATTTCGAGGGAGTCTGCTAGTTCATTTTCCTTAATACCAACATGTCCTGGGGACCAGATTAATTCAATTGATGAAATACTATTGCTAAGATCTTGAAGTTTATTACCCAGAAACTGAATGATACGATTAGAATGTATGTTACAATTTTGTAACGCTAGAAGAACGGATAGACTATCTGTGAGAATAATATATTTATGAGCAGAATGAACATTAGAAAGAGTTAACATTAGTGCTAGAGCTTCTCCTGTGAAAATACTATTATGATTTGAAATCTGTCCAGATAAAGACTCTTGTGAAAAGGAATTAATGATTGCTATGGAATGTTTAAGTTCTGTCTTAGAGGCGTCGGAGGCTAAAATGATTCTATCTTTCCATTGTTCATTTTTGTAGTGTTCAAAGAGAAATTTTATGATATGATGAGGTAACTGTTTGGTTTGAAAAGGTAAATCGGCAAGATGAAAAGTGACTTTCGAATTAACTCTAACTGGCGGAAAATTAGGAATTAAATTGGAAGGCTGGATGTCTAAATTGTTTAAGAGTTCAGCAAAAAGCATTGTAATGAAATGGGACGTTTTAACCTTGGAGTTTTTATTACTCGATTTAAGATAAATGGTGAGTGGAGACGAGGAATCAAAAGAAATTTGTTTAATGAAAAAGCGCTCTGCAAGCATATGCAACCTCTGAAACAATGAAAGTTGATCAGTTTCTTTAAGTAAAACTGGAATAGGTGTCCACCTTGGGAGACCTGCTGCAATACGCAAAGCCAGATGATATAAAGGGCTAAGTATTTGGAAGTCACTATGGCTAGAGGAGATAAAAATCGGAGCTCCATATTCCAGTAAACTACGAATAGTGGTATTTGTAATTTGAATTAAATGATAGGATCGACAACCCCAGGAATTAGCAGCAATTGTTTTAAGAGCATTTAATTTTTTAATAACTTTCCTTTAAGATACTGGAAATGTTGTTTGAAAGTGAGGTTATAAGAGAATATGATACCTAAAATACGTGTATGTTGTTTCCAAGGGATGCGGATATTATAAATATGCAGTTGTTGAGCTGGTTGTTGTTTTTTATTGGAAAAGTTAACCGCTTCGCACTTTTCTGGTTGAAGGGTAAATTTCCACGTTTCACACCATTGGATTATTTTATGAAGTGTTATTTGAAGGTTATGAAGGACTTTTTCCAAAGAATGATCGCTGCTAAAAAAGAAAAATATCATCAGCATACAATAAGCATTCCGTATGTTCAGGAATGATCTCGTAAATATCTCTCATATAAATGGTAAAGAGAAAAGCACTGAGAACACTCCCCTGCTGTACACCACGAGTGGAAAACAATTTCATAGAATCAGAGTTTCTCCAATTGACATAAAAATTCCTGTTATTAATGAAATTGTTTATCCATCTGGCAGCAGTTCCCTTTATGCCAACCTGTAAAATTTTATAGATAAGGCCATCTCTCCAAATTGAGTCATATGCGGCAGAAATATCCAACTTAAGAAAAATACAAAATTTTTGGCGTTTTTGACTTCAATTATTTTATGATGCAGTAATGACAATGAATACATACAATCTTTGAAAGGAATAAATCCTGAGTGATTGGGGTGGAATTTATCATGAACTGTGAAGTGAATGATTCTTTTGAGAACAATACGTTCAAAGATTTTACTAATAATAGAAGTCAACGCAATAGAGCGAAAGGAGGTAGGGGAAGTGCTGTCTTTTCCGGGTTTAAGGATAGGAATAATTTTAGATGTTAACCATTCCTGAGGAACATTACCAGTTAACCAAATACTATTGAAGATATTAAGCAGATGAAAAGATAAGAATCAGGAAGAATTTTAATAAGTTTTGCAGGTATATTGTCACTGCCAGGAGAAGTATTAGGAGCAGCGCGGATAGCATCTTTAGCTCGTTAAATGTAATTGGTCTATTATAATGTTGGTTGTAATTGTCAGAAAGATCAAATGGAATAAACTGATGGTAGAAGGTTTTATTAAACTGAGTAGCTAATAAATTAGCTTGCTGCGTCGGGTCTGAAATGAAAGAATTATTAGAATGAAAAATGTTATTGCTATCCAGAATATTGTTTCTATTATGAATAGCTTTAATGATTTTATAAATTTTGCCGTTATATCCGGTAGAGGAACACACAAAATCCTAATATTGTTTTTTAAGATCTGAGATGTAGTGACGAAGTTTGGCAGAAATTTTCTTATATGAAATCCATAAATCTTGAGAGAGTTGAGATCGAGCTTGATGTAATAATTTGCGTTTCTGTTTTAAAAGATTATTGCAGCGGGAGTTCCACCACGGAGGTTTTGACTGTGAGAGGTTTTATGAAGTTTTTTGTTGTTAAGGAGAGCCTGAGTTAAGAAAGAATGTAAATCTGAGTATGAAGAAAAGGTGCGATCAAGATTTTTCTGAACTTGGAGGAAAAGATGGACTTTAGACCATAATATGATCGATCTACAAATTTTTGTGAAGCAGAAAGTTGAAACGATAACTGTATCGGAAGGTGATCACTGTCGCAGGGATCGGAGTGAACAGCAAAAAGAAATATTAGGGTAAATGTCTGCGCTGGCAATGGAGAGATCAATAAGCGATGTAACAGTCGGAGTAATATGAGTGGGAGTGTTAGCATTAATAATATTAAGATTATTCTGAAGAATCCAGTTGATCAGTATTTCTGAACTAGTTGTAGAAGAGGTGGAACCGAGAATGGGATGATGAGAATTAAAATCTCCGAGAATAATACAGTTAGAGCGAAGTTGTTGACTAATTGTATCCAGCCATTCAATAGTGAAAATACCCCTTGAGAATAAATGTTAACGATAGTTATAGTTTTAAGTGAAATATGAATTGTAACTGCTTGTATTTCGTTATCAGAATCCGGAAGGTTGGCCAGAGTAAAAACTCTGCTAGGAAAATAGAATCAACTGCAATTAAAAGACCTGCTCTGCGTGTATTGTCAGAGCGATCTGTTCTATAAATTAATTTACCCGGTAGGTGAAAATGATCCTGAGAATTAAGAAATGTTTCTTGTATTGCGAACACTGACATTGACGAAAAAATTGGATCAGATATGGACGTTTGGCTCGAATGCTACGAGCATTCCATTGTAGCACTTTTTAAACATTGTTGTAGTTATTAATATAAAAGTTTATAAAGATTGATCAACAACAAAGAAATAAAAAAACCAATGAGTCCAAGATGCAAAATTATAATTTTCAATAACAGTAATTAAGTTAAACTAGAAGTAAAGAAATTTAAAGAAGGATAATCTTGATCTATCAACTTTTTTCCCGTAAAATCGAAGTCTTGCGCTGTTTCAAAACTCTGGTTTTTGGTTTTAATCTTTTTCTTTTCCTTACCCGAAGATGTTAATTTTTGTCATTGGAGGTAAAGAGAGTTTCTTTATCGCTTGATTTAGGGAATTTATACTAGTTATTATATTTTCTGTGAGTACTTTGAATGACTCCTGGAAATTGGATGCTTGTGCATGACAAATTTCTTTCACTAAATTTTGAGTTTCCATGGCGTGCTGTTGAAATAATGTAGTAATTTCTTCTTTAGTAATGTAATTAGGTGGAGAAGATATTTTTACTTTAGCGGAAAATGAATCTTCTTTCGGAACGCGATATATTCTTCGCGCTTCTACAAAAGAAAGCCTGTTGAGGGTTTTGAATTTTAAAAATTTTTCTTCTGCTTTACGGCTAGGACAATTCATGTCTGTGGCCTTATGAGTTTCGCTACAGTTTATGCATTTGGGAGTTTGTTCGGTACATGTATTAACATGATGATTGGAACTGCAGAATTCACAAGTAAGAGATTTTTTTGCAATTTGAGGCGGGATGAGAAAACGAGTGACAATTTCGACATTGACGTGGTTTATCCACAAATAGCGAAATTTTTTGCTGGGTTAGCCACAGTCTTATGTATTTAGGTAATATCGTACCCAAAATTGAAACTGAAACCGGAGAGGTGAAAGTCGGAGTTGTTCTTTTACTAGCAAATCTTTTGAGTTCTATGACAGAAACCCTATTTTCTTCTTCCAATTCCAAAGCAAGTTCAGAAAGTGGAATGTCTGTTGGGATGTTATGTAAAAGGAAACGGGTAGAAATCTTTTCCGGGTAAAGTGATGCATTTACCGGAACTCCCAATATGGCTTTAATATTTACCAGTTCTTTAGCTGTATCATAGTGAGAGGTTGAAAACATAAATTTATTCTGTCTAGTGATACGCATGAACTCAATGTGTTTTAACGTGCTCATTTTAGAAGAAATGTTATCTTTTAATATTTTAGGATGAGCCCTTGGAAGTGAGCCATTTGTCACCTCAAATACGATTACAAATGAGTGCGCTCCATTTTCATGTGCTAAATGCAATTTGGATGTGATATCTCTAGAAGAGATAAAATTGAGATCTATTTCCGAGGAAAATCCATGCTGTTAGAATTACTATTTTTTTTTCTGCCATTTCAGACCTCTAAGTATGCCCACTTAGAGGTCTGAACCAGGTGTACCTACCAGGTGAGAAATCCGATTAGATTTCAAAAAAATAAAGAAAATTTTTAACTTACGAAACCCGAGACAAAAAACAAGAGTTCAAAAAAAGAAACCTGTCACCGAGCACACACCAAAGCAGCTCAAGTCCAACTATCTTTATTGTGTTTAAAGGTATCATCTACTCAGAAAAATATTCACATGTGAATGAAGTTACATATGGGAGTGGCGCGTCTGATGGAAGCCGAAACTTTGAAGAAATATTTCCAACATACACACACAGCAATAAAAAATAAATAAATAAACGATTTTTGTTTTAATTCACTCATTTGTTTAATTAAGCATTTTCAAAGAATTGAGAAATGTTTTTATTTTAAGGAGTGAATTTTTTTAAATGAATTCTTTTATAAAGCATTTATGGACACGTTTGAAGATGGCAAACACGTTGCGTTTAATATGTTTAATCAGATTTTTAGTTTGGCTTGTTGCTCTGCGGTCATTTTTGGCACACTTTAGGCTAATTAGACCGGGACCTATTAGTTTAACGTGGATTCTGAACCACTAACAAACATCCATGCCACTTCCAAATTTTTTTCAATGAGTTATTTTTTAAAGCAATTATGAACAAGTTTGAAGATGGCAAACACGTTGCTTTTAATGTGTTTAATCAGGTTTTTAGTTTGGTTTGTTGCTCTACGGACATTTTTGGCACACTTTAGGCTAATTAGACCGGGATCTATAAGTTTAACGAGGATTCCGAACCACTAACAAACATCCATGAAACTTCCAGTATTAGAACCTGAAGCCTGTGGTACCAAAGGCCAGAGTGCTAGCCAATTGGTCATCAGGCCGCACTTGAATTAGGGTCTGTGTAAACACATTTAAATAATCACCAACAATTTTGACACGACCAATAATGAGACATCTGTTAGCGACATTCACGTTCATTCAGCCGCTTCATTCGCACAATTTAAATCTAAATTTCGAGCAATATTTTGAATCATGAATTTCTTTATCACAGAAACAGATATTCATTTTCCTTAAAACAAGCTTGCAGCCATCGGTCCGTCTCTTTTTAATACGCTTTTATTAGCTTCACCTGTATGTATGTAACTGACTTTTTCCCCTGGAGATCTGTTTCTCCTCATATACACTATTTATGCTGCAAAGAAACATTTACATGCATCTTTCAGAAAGAAAACAGTTGATTCTTTTAATACGCCTTTATATTAGTTTCACCTGTATGTTTGTTTGTTTGTTTGTAACTGACTCTTTGGGCTCGATTTTGCCCTACTTTAAGCGATCCGATTTAATTTAAATGTTGTAGACTTATCAAGGACCGACGACACTAAAATATTTTAATAAGTTTATTATCTCATCATGATTAGGATCGCCAGGATTAGAGATTTTATTCTAACTTATGAAGATCAATTTAACCCATGCAGAATGAAAGTATTCAGTAAAGACATTCAAACCTATGTGGGACAGTGACACAACGAACTATTCGCATTTAGCCTTTGTTTTACTCACAATTACATTATTGTAAGTACTATAGTTCCACTCCTCCGTACCGGGACCTTATTTAAATATTATAGTTTAAAAACACTAAAAACATGCTTTTAGAGTTAATCAAACTAAAAAGTAAAAAATAAATAAATAGTTTACAAAAACTAAAAAACACGCTTTTTAGAGTGAATCAAATTAAAAAGTAAAAAATAATTGTTAACATAAGAATAAAATGACTGACGTGAAAATGAATGTCACTGTTCTAAAAGCGTGGGGTGCTTTGTATGACATTTTTAAACTAACTCTGCATTTCTGAATGAAACTAGTGAAAATTATAGCGATTGATATCGAGCATCCCACGCTTATAGAACAGTGACATTCATTTTCTCGTCAGTCATTTTATTCTTATGTTAACAATTATTTTTTACTTTTTAGTTTGATTCACTCTAAAAGCGTGTTTTTTTAGTTTTTGTAAACTATTTATTACTCTGATATTCTTCGGAATTTACTCTGATATTCTATTCTTTTTTTCTTTAATAAGAAGGTTTTGCATTAGATTTTTCAATCGAGATCCTTTAATAAGTTTGTAATCTACCAATATGCTAAAATAACAGTTTGATCCGTTATCTCGATGACGTAAAGGAAAATAAGAAGACAAAAAGAATGAGAAAAAAATTATACACCTGTATCTTTAAACATCCAAAAGAGTTAAGCCACTGACGACATAGACATTTGAAAAAATCTAAGAAGCAATTAGACAGAATCATATATAAATTATTTTAGAAATATTATACAGAAAAATTGGAACTTGGGAATAAGAATAGGGTCCTTCAAACCACTCCCAGCAGTTTCCACAGGAAAGTTCTGGATCAATCTTTAATTTCTTTGAAATATTTTTTGAGGTATAGAATAACTTTGATTGCTTTTTACAAACATCCTTTCGCAGCCAATGACACTTATAACACTTTTTAAGAAGCTAGCTACTTTTCATAACACGCGCTAATTATCCCAGAAAGTGGAAGAATCTTTGAAAACATTGAAAATCTTCTTCAAAAATCAAGAGACTTTCCCCTGCATTTTCAAAAACCATGCTGAAAAGTTGCATGAGCCCCATGGATAAGGCATGAGTAAATGTATATAATTTCAGGATTCTCCTCAGATATTTCATTCATAAACAATTAGAAAAGTGTGCCGTTAAAAACAACTTATCATTGAGATTTGTCTGCCTACAGCAGGGGAAATGGTTCTTTGGAGGGAGATGGCTGGCTTTTTGGCTATAGAGGACGGTACATTCGCAGTCGATTCTGAGTTTATTGGTGTAAGTGTGATAAAATAGAGTTGCCACGAGAAGTACAATACGAAGCGAAAAGTAGAGATAGAACACTGAACTGCCATTGAGAAACTAACAATGTACTGCTTTTATTATATTCCTCATTCGTAGTTTTCCGAGATACGATTTCACTTTGCTGAAAAACGCTAAACGTCCAAGGGTAGTTCTTTAGAACTTTCAAAATGTTTTGATGTACAGGCCCAGTTGTCATGAGCGTCGCTCTTGCAACCTTAAGTTTGTAGGTTCGACCTTGACCTGCTCCTTTAGTCATCATTTTTTCTATCCCTTTGCGGACTTCCTTTTCTCTTTATTATTAGGCATATATATATACACTGAAGTGACAAAAAGTCATGGGATAGCAATATGCAAATTTTCAGATGGCAGTAGCATCGCGTAGAACAGGTATAAATGCGCAGTGCTTACGCAGAGCTTTCATTTCTGTTCAAGTTATTCATGTGAAGAGGTTTTGACGTGATGATGACCGCACGATGGGAATTAACAGACTTTGAACGCGGAATGTTAGTTGGAGCTAGACGCATGGGTCATGCCATTTCGGAAATCGTTAGGGAATTCAACATTCCCAGATCCACTGTGTCAAGAGTGTGCCGAGAGTATGAAATTTCAGGCATAACATTCCACCATGGACAGCACAGTGGTCGACAGCTTGCACTTAACGACCGAGACCGGCGACGTCTGCAAAGAGTCGTAAATTCTAACAGACAATCAACACTGCGTCAAATAACCGCAGAAATCAATGGGGGACGTACAAGGGACTTGTCTGCTAGAACTGTGCGGGGAAATTTGGCTTTCTTGGGCTATTCCAGCAGAAGACCGACTCGAGTGCCTTTACTGACCAAACGACATCGCTTGCAGCGACTCTCGTGGGCACGTGAGCATATCGGTTGGTCCCTAGATGAATGGAAAACCGTGGCCTGGTCCGATGAGTCACGATTTCAGTTGGTAAGAGCTGATGGTAGGGTTCGAGTGTGGCACAGACCCCACGAAACCATGGACCCAAACTGTCAGCAAGGCACTGTTCAAGCTGGTGGGGGCTCCGTAATGGTGTGGGCTGTTTTTTTCATGGCATCGACTTGGTCCTCTGGTGCGACTGGACCGAACATTGACTGGAAATGCTTATGTTCAGCTACTTGGAGATCACTTGCAGCCATTCATGGACTTCATGTACCCAAACAACGATGGGATTTTTATGGATGACAATGCGCCATGTTACCGGGCCACAATTGTTCGCGATTGGTTTGAAGAACATTCTGGACAATTCCAACGAATGATCTGGCCACCTAGATCGCCCGACATGAATCCCATCGAGCATTTATGGGACATCATCGAGAGGTCTGTTCGTGCCCAAAATCCTGCACCATCAACGCTTTCACAATTATGGACGTCTATCGAGACAGCATGGCTCAATATTCCTGCAGAAGACTTCCAACGACTTGTTGAGTCCATGCCACGTCGAGTTGCTGCACTTCGCCGGGCGAAAGGAGGGCCGACACGATATTAAGAGGTATCCCATGACTTTTGTTACTTCAGTGTATATATATATATATGATAGCTTCCATTTAAGTTTTCTTTTCATATTTTTAAATTTTGCTTTAATTTTTAATTTTTTCTTCCATTTAATTCCCTTTAAATTTTACTTGATTTTTGGAGACTTGTCGTTATTACTTTACCTGTTATTTTTTTAATTTTCCATGCATTCTACTTAAAAGATAGAAGTTTAAGGCCTTTTTCGTGGCCAACATACCCCTTGAACCTATAACGCCTGCCTATCAGAGACTCAATAGCGTTCTGTAGAGAACAATTTCTTTAAGTGGAAATATAAAACTACACGAATATTAGTGGGCTATCAGTCTTCTAGCGCGATAAGCAACAGATAAAGCTGTATGTATGATGTTGATGCAACTGGGATAATGCAACTGGGATTTGAGTAATACACCCTGTCACCCTACCAGACAGCGCTATCAGTCTTTAAGGAAAGATAATTTTTCCTCCAACTTGTAGGAAGGTTACCCACCTGATTGAGTGTGTTGCGTGGGTGACAGTCACTTTCGTTTAATTACTGTAACGTGCTTTGTTTCACCCTTTACTCGAAAGCGTCATTGTGTTGCAAAACTGCAGCACAAAATTTGCACAATGCACAATGTTTACTCATTGTGCTGCAGCTTTTAAATAAATTCTTAATTTATATTATTTATTTTATATAGTTTCACTTTATTTTATTATCATTTGTTATTTAATTAATGTTTTAGTGAATAATCTTTTATTTTACAGATTTAATTACTGTTTTATAATTGTTCTGTTGTGGCCATTTTGTGGAGCATGTCATTTGGCTAGAGTTTTGAAATAACTTATCTGATACAATTTAGTTTAGTTTATTTTCTAACTATCATTTTATAATTAATATTTTTAGGTTTATACATTTCTGTGAAAATTTCAACAGCATTTGAGGTGACGCAGTATTTTTTTAAATCATTACTTTTGCATGCCGCTTGTTATCAAGATAGTTAATAAATTCTCATATACCTTTAAAGATCATAATTAATTTGATCATAATCAATTTAATATATTAGATGAAGGAAATATAAATAAAAACTAGGAGGAAAAAATATAATGATTTAAAAAAGATTGTAAATGATGTATAAATGTTCTGTAAACTGCATCACCATGTAAAAGTATGGAATTTCGAAAGCTTGCAATTCTTTTTAAATATTAACTATAATCACACAAAAATTATAATTAAAAAAATAAAAGAATCATGAATGTTACTTAGAATTAACTTATAATTTTAAGATTATGCATTTTAATTTTATCTATAATTTTTTAAACTCTAATATCTCGTATCATTCAACATATATAAATTCATTTTGGTGACATAAATTTCGTAGGAATGTAAAATTTCAATGTATTTATAATATAAAATCTGTCTTATTTTACTAACAGAGACTTTCTTTGATATCTACATCTAAGGTATTTCTGAGAGAATTCATCTTTTCGAGATATTTCCTCTTCAAAAAAAGAGGGTAGAAGGAATAGTGTGCAGAGAGAGTTCCTCCTAAAATCTTCAGAGTAACCATCTCTCAGAAAGGGGCTGAGAGGAATAAAGTGCTGGGAGTTCCTTCTACTTCTTCACTCAGAAAAGGTCCTAGAAGTACACCAAAATAGGGAATTTTTTCTGGCGGAAGCTAGAAAAATTCCTATTTTCCCCCTTAAAATTTGCTGTACTATTCTTTCCCTACCCGTGTAAATTGTAAACAAAAAAGGCGTTGTTAAATGAGTGGAATGAAATATGTAGGACCGTTAGAGCAGAAGTTAATGTTGCTATTGAAGTTAGTTAAAACCTATGTTAAACCATTTATTATCAGAAATTTTTCAATGAAAAATTGTGGGCTAAAAAGTGGTGAGTTGAGTTTAATTTATCTTTCTTTTGTGAAAAAAATTTATATATTAAGAGTTTGAACTGTTTTTAATTCGATTTAAAAAAATGCCTGTTTTTTGATAACTTGTTGCTTTCTTTTGTAAAGGAATTAATCCTTGTTTGTCATGAAATAAAATTTTAACGTATGGGATATAATTTAGGATTGACAATTTTATAATTGAATTTATTTTAGTACTCTAATTCTGATAAATTACCAAATGTTTATAAGCATTTCAAAGAATAAGGCAATCTCATTTATCTAGTTACCTATTTCTTCTGAGATCGAAAAACTTAATAATTAAAAGATTGTTTTCAATTGAAAAATCATTAAATACGAGGGGGAAAAATAACGAGAATTGAAACTATGCAGTAGTTACATTTCTAATGAGAATACTATAAAGAATAAGAATTATTGGCCAAATCGAAGTTTGGGAATGTTGGTCGCCAAGGCGCGATAATGTGCTAAATATGGTAAATTCGTAATTCGAAAATTTTATTAGAATTCTAAATGGATTTTTTTTTTTTTTTTTTTAACAAACTGTGGGATTTTCCATAACATTCTTTGCTGATCTCTCAACTAATGGATGGGAGAAGTTATAAAAAGCAGGAATGGATAGTATGAGACATCCTGTTTCAGCCTGATTATTGGTGATAGTTACCTTATGTCCTTTTTTTCATTTTAGTTCTTTACCATATATATTAATCAAGATAAAATAGACAAAAACAGTTATAAATTTCATTCAGCTTTGTTGAATAGCACTTATGGCTTTCTTGTTGAATATATAGGTATCTTTTATCACATTATTGATAGGAAATAATAATCATTTTTATTTTGACAAAGAGGGGCATCAAAATTATTTAAGATTTCTGGTAGAGTGTGTAAACAAGGATTTTTTTTTTTTTTTTTTTTTTTTTTTCCATTTTAGGAAAGATACTTGTCTTTTTGAGAATTTCAATCCTTCGATAAAAACTTGCTGTTTCTTTGAAATCTTTTTGTATGTTTGAGAAATATATTGAATTATATATTTTAAAAATGGCATTTATATGACATTTTTTATTTTAAACTTTTCAAGAAAAAAAAAAAAAATAAAGGCATTATCCTATTGGTAATGTAAAGTCATTTTTAACTGCAATTACCTGCAGTTAAAAATGATTTAAAAAACTTAAATATTGAATTTACTTAATTTTCTCATTTATAGGGCACCAAAAATAAAAATGTAGCCGAAACATCTACACTCATAATGGTTACAAGCAACAGTATTGGGTGTGATTTCTTGTAAAAGATTTGAATCCATGGCATTTTTACACAATATATGTGCCACTCTGTTTAAAAAAAAGTGCCAATTTTTCTTCGGTACTTACGTATTAAGGGTACCTTGGCGACAGACTTGGCGGTTTTTAAGTGCCGCCAGTCTTTATTATTTGGAATAAAAATATTTTGAAAGCGTTTTGATTTTAAATGAAGTGTGTCATATATATTTTATTATTTGGAACATAAATTTTAAGTGTAGATTGGCGCCAAATCTATAGCTGCGGTTGGCGCGTGTGCTCTTTATTGGCGCAACTGTCGCCAAGGTACCGTTAATACGTAAGTACCTTTTCTTCTTATACAATATCTAAAAAAAGTTTTCAAATTTGTGTGATTCTCATTAGAATTAAATAAAAAAAAAAAAACATTGCAATAATTGAAAATTTCAAAGGAGTACGACATGTAGAAAACTAATGTATTCACAACATTACAACATGTTCAATTACGTATAATGTTTATTAAATTTTAAGAAAATTAAAGAATATTTGAAGCCCAAATAAATTTGGCAGAAGTTTTTGCATATAACTTATAGGGGGAGGTCAAGAAATGTATGCCATCACTTTGTTTCAAATTTATACTCTGTAGAGAATGACTAAGATGTTAACTGACCTATGTAGTAATATCCACTTCCCACTAATGTTTCTGAAAATCAAATTTGAATTAAAAAAAAAAAAAAATCATTATTCATATTAGGATTCCCAAATAGCATGACATACCTCCTAATTATCTTGATTTATTCAGAAGATTTTCAAAGTTCTGGCTTCATCTCCCGAACTTCCTAATTGTACATAAATCTTCCATATTTTACCTATAATCAGGAAATTCCCTTCAAAATATATTTTTGTATAAAAAATAGGGAACATTTTGAAGAAAATCCCTATCAATGAAACATAACAAGAAATTATAAGAACCTAATTTTTAATCACCAGTATTTAAATTAGTTATTTTCATTAAAATGCTAAAATCACAGTTTAGAGATTTCATTGCAAGTATCCAAGCATTAATGCACATGATTAAAGTTTTCAAAGAAATTGTTTTCTATTGTAATCATTGTTGTCTTTAAATTCATGTAATTTATTTATTATTTATTTTAGAATTAAGCAAAGAAAACTATAAAATTAATAAAATAATATGTATAATTAATATAAATTTGCAAGAGTGTTAATTATTATAGTTAATAATGAGTGTTATAGTTAAAAATTATCCATTAATATGTATAGTTAATATAAATTCCTCCCATAGTACTTCAAATACTAGGCTTGCATTATACTTAACAAAAGCTCAAAAATATCTTTTTGAAAATATCACCAAATTGAACTGCCAAAAACCAAGTTACCATATTTGTCCACAGTTATGATTGGCTAAGTTGGATTGATTCTTATTAAAGTATAACAAATAATCTGTTCATAGGAATTTATTTCCTTAATAATAAGCATTATTTAAGCTTCTCTACTCAGTCTTAACATTAAGGCAGAAAACTACCAATTATGACTTTTTTTAATAGGAATATTGCTAATTAGGTGCATTTTTACTTGCTTCAAATCATTTTTTTTATGTATGGCAAAAGTTTAAGCATAAGTTATTCCTAATAATTTAAGTTTTATTATAATAATTAATTTTTTGGATTGTTTATTAACCTTGTTTTTGGAAACAATTAAGGCAATTTAAGACTTTTAAGAAATGGACATCTGGCTTTAAAAGAAGAAAAGTTTAGAAATGCTTAACAATTACTTTTGTTATAAGAAATTAAAAACGTCTTCAGATACATGAATTTAAATGAAAGAGCTGGTTAAAAGATTAAATTTATTTTAAGGGTTATCATTAGGTTAAATTTATTTGTGAGATTTAATCTAGTTTCATTTATTGTATTGCAATTCGAATTTGTATTGTTGACTCAGTAAAACTAATGTATAAAAAGGATTCAGTTTTTAATTTACACTATTATTTATAATAGATATAATTTATTAAATTATATTTAACTCAATGGAATTTGTTTAAAAATGTTGAATATTTTATTGGTTTATTAAAAAAATCTATTTTCTCTAGGAGACCGGAGGAAAAGTATTTCAACAGTATTCAGAGAGAAAATTAAGCTCGACATAATTCTGCACCTTATAGGTTAGTAAATATTATTGTTACAATACAGTATATTTTAGTTATATAGTTATTTATTTATCTTATTGAATCTTAAACCTAATTAATTATCCATAGACTAAAATTATAAATTTATGCAACAGTTTCTCATGGTCTTCATCTTTAATTTTATCCAAAACTTTTTATTGATTCTATGTACATTATATGAATTAGTTTCTCTTCAATATCTGAAGTATCAAAATAAACACTCATACCTCACATATCTTTTTAAATATCGTTAATTTTAATATGAAAATTAAAAATTTGTTTCCAAATATCCTTGCCCATCTGTTTGTATTCAATAATTAGATTTATCTTCATGTTTTGTTTTCATAACATTGTAACCAAAATTATATATTAAATTCTTTGATAAATCTAAAATATTAGTCCCTACATGGATAGGTTTATCAAATTTAAATTTTGTTTTATTCATTTGATAAGCTTCTAAAAATTTCATCAAAAATTGTTCTACCTTTAAAATTTGATTTAGCAATTCATTTCTTAGCTTGCTCTTACCTGGTATATAATCTTGTATCAGTTCTTTTCTAATATTTTCTGTAGTTGTACCAAAAATGGCATTATTCTTTAATTTGTAAAATTCTTATTCAAAATCATTACTTTCTTTAATTCACATTTCAGTATTCAGATCTACATATTTTTTATATTACTTATTTAACAAAAAGATGAATGAAAGAAAAAGTTTATTGATCAGAAATGTAAAATAATTCCATTCTTCAAACTTAGAGATAATATGGATTGCAATGTGCCGTGTATCTACAGCTACTGACAAGAATACTGCTGAATTCATTATCAAACGAAGCAGACTGTAGATGATCATCACTAAAAAGGCACCAACAATGCATGAAGGGGGAGTTTATAATTTTCTCATAAAATGTTTGTATCTTATCATATTTTTGCTTTGGAATCACTCTCTAATGTTAACTTGTAATTTTTCTATGCAAACATTTCAGACCAGAGAAAATCTGTTCTTGTCCTGGTATCTCACCAGGACGAAATGTCTGGAAATGGGTAGGATGTGACAAACCTAATTACATATACTGTCACTAAATGGCATCATGATAAAAAGTTAGTTTGGTAAACGATGGCACTAGAGGACACCATGACAATATTTTAGTTTGGTAAAATTCCAAATTGAATTTAAGCATAGGACATTTAATTTTTTTACTGTGTGTGTGAGTGAGTTTTATTCTTAAAAGAAGGAACATGGAGTTCATTCTTATAATTATCTTTAATTGCAAATGTAAATAATAGTTGTTAATAAAAATACTTTGAAATTCATGTAACTCTTTTTATATACATCATCCTGATATTGTCTAATAGTCTTGACATAGTTTTATGAAAATAAAAAAAAACACCTACATGAAATTGGGCACTACAATTTTAAGTGCATTTCAAAAAAACATTAATATATTTTGTATACCTATATGTCCTCCCTTTCTTTGTCATCTGCACAAAATTTTATTTTCAAACTTATTCTGACAAAAATTTAGCAAGTATACAGATTAGGATCTGACAGAAAAGATTGACAGTTTTAAAACTTCAACATTTTAATAGCTCTTTTTGAAAAATCAATTCTTGAATTTTTAATCATTAAATTTATACGTCATGTTGGACGACGAACTGGAGAGAATGTTTTAGCAAGGAAAAAGGTAATTTCACCATTTCTTTTGAGATGAGGCCGGGAAATAGTGATTTTATAAAATTTGTTTTATGTTATAACTTTGTGGCAAATGGAAATATTCTCTATTAACCGGTGAAATTTTTTTCTAATATTTATTTTACTTTTAATTATTATTGTATTAATGTTCTGTAATGTTTTACTGGTGTTAATGTTTATTTCTGTTCTGTTTTTAAATTGCATTTGGATTTTTAAAAAAGGATTTTTTTTATCTTTTCTTTTTTTTTCCCTTCAATACAGATGGTAAGTAGCAGAACCATCTCGTGAAGATGAAGAGATGGAAAAGAAATATACGTTTTTCTCATGTTGGACGACGAACTGGAGAGAATGTTTTAGCAGGGAAAAAGGTTCAAAGGCATGAGGATGGAACTGACGTGTTTGAAGATTATTGGACAGATTATGATAGTGATAGTTCTAAACCTGCGAGTTTGAGTGCTCCAGCAATTACAGACTTTGATGTCGATGACACACTTTCTAATAGTGCTGACGATAATAAAAGCCAAACTGCTGACGATAATAATATAAATTTGGATTCAAAATCTCAGAATATCTATGCGGCAAATAGCAAAAGAAATAATCACAGTGAACTAGAAACTTTTTTTGAAGAAAACCAAACCAAACAAAGACTAAGGTCTAGAAAATGGATGAGCATTTCTTTAGCTGAAGGCATTGATAAGAAACGTATTGCTAAAAAAAGATCCTTCCAAAACAAAGCTGTAAACACTTCCCAGAGAAGTTTAAATGCAAAGAAAAACAAGGACCAAACAGTGCAAGTTGAAACATTAAAACGAAATGCATGTTTTGGAACAGATTCTTCTAGAAAAAGCAACAAAAGCGTGCGAGATGCATGTCAGAACACAAGCGATGCTCTAAGAAATAAGTCGCCACGCATGATGATGAGTTTTAGTAGGTTAGAAGGCTTAAAGACCAGTACTCCTATCAGGGCAACAATGCGATCTTTGAACAAGGATTTGATTACTAATTCAGCTTTTTATTCTTCAAACACTTCACCAATATTTGGCTCTAAAACATATGTTGCCGATAAGTGTAAATCAGTAAATAGCAAAAAAGACACTGTTCGTATAAATAAAACACGCTCTTGTAATATGACAAAACATGCAAAAAGTTCTGACCATCTAATTGAATCTAATGCACATGAAGATGTTGGTGAGATAACTTTCGAAATTGATAATTCGCGGAGACCTCGATCACCTCGTAAAAGTACGCCTAAAAAGGATGGTGGTTCTATGTTAACAGTAGAGAGATTCATACGAGGTAAATCTAATATTTCACATTTAAAAACTGAAGTGTCGTTTGCAAATCCAGAGAAAAACCATGAACCTTCGGAAGTAGACAATTCAAGAAATAACCAAACACCACTTAAAAAGCAAGATTTTAATGCAGGAAAAAGTGTTGGTAGATCTACATCAACAAAGAAGAATTCACAACATACCTCACCCGGTAAAGCTAGAAATGTTTCAGAAGCATCCATTGCGAATTTAGAGACTGATGATGAACATTTGGAATCTGATGATTCAGAGAGTCAAATGCCACGCAAAAGGTTAACGTTTAGTAGAGATGAAAATAATAAATCTCCATCAACAAGAAATAAAAGTTTGCGAGACAAATCTGTTAATATTTCAAATCGTAAAAATTCTACACCAACAAAGAAGAATTCACAACGTACCTCACACGGTAAAGTTAGAAATGTTTCAGAAGCATCCATTGCGAATTTAGAGACTGATGATGAACATTTGGAATCTGATGATTCAGAGAGTCAAATGCCACGCAAAAGATTAACGTTTAGTAGAGATGAAAATAATAAATCTCCATCAACAAGAAATAAAAGTTTGCGAGACAAATCTGTTAATATTTCAAATCGTAAAAATTCTACACCAACAAAGAAGAATTCACAACGTACCTCACCTGGTAAAGCTAGAAATGTTTCAGAAGCATCTATTGCGAATTTAGAGACTAATAATGAACATTTGGAATCTGATGATTCAGAGAGTCAAATGCCACGCAAAAGGTTAAAATTTAGTAGGGATGAAAATAATAAATCTCCATCAACAAGAAATAAAAGTTTGCGAGACAAATCTGTTAATATTTCAAATCGTAAAATTCTACACCAACAAAGAAGAATTCACAACGTACCTCACCTGGTAAAGCTAGAAATGTTTCAGAAGCATCTATTGCGAATTTAGAGACTAATAATGAACATTTGGAATCTGATGATTCAGAGAGTCAAATGCCACGCAAAAGGTTAAAATTTAGTAGGGATGAAAATAATAAATCTCCATCAACAAGAAATAAAAGTTTGCGAGACAAATCTGTTAATATTTCAAATCGTAAAAATTCTACACCAACAAAGAAGAATTCACAACGTACCTCACCTGGTAAAGCTAGAAATGTTTCAGAAGCATCTATTGCGAATTTAGAGACTAATAATGAACATTTGGAATCTGATGATTCAGGGAGTCAAATGCCACGCAAAAGGTTAAAATCTAGTAGAGAGGAAAATAATAAATCTCCACCAACAAGAAATAAAAGTTTGCGAGACAAATCTGTTAATATTTCAAATCGTAAAAGTTTAAGGGGAAGATCGAGTAGAAGCTTGCGAACCACAGAAAGTGTACAAATTGCTGACATTGCAGCTGAATCCCGTTATGATGCGTCTGTGTATGATTTTGTTGAAGATGGGAATGCCTCTCCAGTGAAATCCTCAAAACGAAAACGCGGTTCTTCGAAAACTGCAGAAGTTATTTCTGAATCAGTTGCAACTTCTGATAATCCCCGTAGATCTTCTCGTTATCGAACAGCACCTCTTGCCAGATGGCGAAACGAGCGATTGAAGTTTGTGACTTTAGCTTCAGGAGAAATCAAGTGTTTGGGTGTAGAGGAGGGGAGAAAAGAGGACGATTATGCACTGAGGAGATTACAGAAACGTTTCGAACATCAGTCTGAGCCGCGGAAGTCGGACAACAAAAAAAGTAAAAAAATCCATATTAAGAAATGTAAATTTACAGATGTAACTGGTAACACAGTCAAGTTGAATTTATATCGTCCTTTTGACACGCTTGAATGGAATTGTCCAGTTATTGATGGTGTCCAAGCTGGGTTTGAGATAACTAAAGCATTTTGTTCAGATTTGATGTCCTTTGGATATTTAAAGATTTTCCCTCATAAATCTAAAGAAGAACAGTATTCTCCAAATAATAGCATACATTTTATGGTAATGAAAGGAAGTGTGGATGTAAGCGTTAATAAAGTTTCTTCCACGCGTAATGTAGGTGAGAGCTTCGTTGTACCCAATGATGTTATGTATTGCATTAAAAATAATGAATCGTCTCTTGCGCTGCTTTCCTTTTGTACATCTAAACCATCTTTCTAAGGAACATCTGAGATATAAACTGTATTGGCATTGAAGCTATTTTTTTTAAATGGACGCCATTGACACGAAGGCAATTTCGAGTAATTTTTTGAAACATAATCTTACCATAAATATATATTTGGAGTGAATGAAGTGCTTTTTGTATTGCAATTTATGAATTAAAAAAATAATTTTTTGTTGTAATATGTTTTATTTATTTCTATTCACAAAACTTTGTTGCTGCCTTAATATTATTGAAATTTCATCTCCCCCTTTCTCTCCATAAAATTCTGCATTGACTCTGCTTAAAATGTATTGATAATTTTAAACATTAAGAAAAATTTTTCTCTTTGGCTCACTTATTAACAAAGGCATTTGCTATTCATAATATAACACCCTATACTTTTTTTTTTTTATTTCCAATGGCAGATTATGAACAGTTACAGCAAAAAAAACAACAACAGATAATACAACAAAACATGCTGAAACAGTTCATTAATCTAACAATAATGCCAAGTTGTAGATCTTTTAGCCACGAAAAGTGTTACCAGGTGCACCACGGGGAGGTAGATCTTCTGCGCACCCTAATACCCTATACTAATATTGTAGTATTTTTATATAGTAAATACTGCAGTATAAATTATTTTAATTGTTATTGTTCAAGATTTTTTGTTAAATACACAAAGTTACCGCTTTCATATAAAAGTTGGTGGAATCTAGTGGTACAACTATTGAGGTGTTTAGTTTTTCCATTGCTCTATTCCAGCATGACATCCTTCGTTATCTTGAATGTAATATTCAACTACAAAATGCATGAGATTTAATGTTTACAATTTTGACTATGAGAATGATGAATTTTGAAATAAATAGCAGAGATAATTTATTTGTATATGGGATAATGACTCGTAAAATATTTTATTTGTCCACAACTTGTTTGTCCAGTAAAACTTTTTGTGTTGAGATGGTATAGGGGTGCTGTTCTGCACTGGTTCGAAATAATTGCCTCCAAGGTTTCTGGACGATGCATATTTTTTTTTTGATTTCATTCAAATTTATTACACTTCACGTTGATTGTTTCTCAGAATACGTTCAGTAACCATGTCTCAATACCAATTGTAATTAAATTTTTCTGTAAAACAAATAAATGCAACTGACTTCAGCATCAATTAACATTCGCCTAATTTCTCAGACAGCAAGCAACAACCTTGTATGACTTAGACCTTGAACTATTGGCAATAAGATATACAGATGTGGCATACTGACATGTGGGTTCCCACTGGATAGGTGCGTGCATTTTAATGAGTAATTTTTTTTTCTTCCACATTTAACATACTTTTATATTGTTTTGTTTTTTCAAAAAAGGGCTGAAATTGGATATTTGCATCAATCTGATATTGAACCAATTTGATATGGCATATGCATATATGAAAAAGTAGATGCGAGGTAAAGAATTTAGACCATGTTAATGTATCTTGTTTAAAAAATTGTTCTCTAACATTAGAATCATTCATTACAATGAACTTTACAGTCAAAATATTTCGAGAGATTTTTGGACAGAAAAATGAAAATACTTTTTTAATTAATTTGTATAGCTACTTAAAATAACTGTAAGCAATTTTCAGAGCATAATATACAGAATACTTCAATTTTAAGAGAAAATTTTAATAAAAATTAAATTGAATATAACATCAAATATATTGTTTTAGTTTTTTTTCTGTAAGAGAAAATAATATCAATTTTTTTATAACTAATATTTTAATATTAAAATTTAAAATCCATATTTTCTCATTTCTTTTTCAGAAAACTAATAATTATTTTAAAATCTACTAAAGCTATATTTTTTTCTTCTGTATGATAGATTAAACCTGAAAATTAAACATGCCAAATTTCAAACTCAGAATAACCCAATTAAATCATCATTGCTTTTCTATTAGATAGCTCTTTTACAATCTTAACTTTTTCCCATACACTTTTGTATTCTTCATTTCTGAGTAATTTTTCACTTTAAGCATCAAAACTTTTTTTTTCTACAAAGGATATGGCACATTTTTTTTTTTTTTCTACAAAGAAATCCACCTATAATAATTGATTTTAAAATGATTAAGTTGAAGTCTGATGAATTAAGAATCGAATTCAATATATGTTTAAATTATTAGCATTGTAACCGTGGTTCCACCTACGCAACCATGTTTCCTCCTACGCATGCGCCCTTTGCATCGCAGAAGAAATCGTCAGTAGTCACTAGACCTTGGAGAGCAAAAGAGTTTCCAATCAAATTGCAGTATTTTGGTGACATCATGCAAATAAAATAAGTATACTACATTTGGCGATATTCGCGTTTTGAACTAAATATTGTATTGCATTTGTTGGACAACGATTTCAGTAGACCTTAGAGAGCAAAAAGTACTCCCAAAAGAGCCTCCAAGCGACCAAATACTATTGATCACTTAAAAGATTATCGCCAAACGAGTTTGGTTCAGTTCTCTATTTGCCAATTAAATAAGACACTGACGTACACAGGGTTGCATATTTACGATGCCCAAAAGGTTCCTCTAGAAGTACTTTTGCTCTAAGGTCTAGTTCAGTAGGCTACCAGACTCTTGCCAGAGAGGACGTATGGCAAAACAGACGCTGCCGTTAGTTACGAGCTTTCATCCCGAGGGCTAAAATTGGAATCTTTGTACTAATCTCTAAATGAATGTTCTTTAAATGTACGTGATGTGTGTTAAATTGTTTACTTTTAATTGTAATTGTGGTACTTGTACGCGTCAAAATAAAATTGTGTGATGTTAAACATAAGTCTCAAGTTGACCACACCCATAACAAGCGCACAAACAAACGACACATCTAATACAGCATTGAATTAACATGTTTTATTTAGTTCAAATGTTGGTAATGATTGCCTAATAGTATTTATTATGGCATATGTGTTAATTTATTTTATTCAGTGAAATAATTTTGATGTTATATGAAGAAAAGTTTTTTCTCTTTTTATTTTCCTGAAACTACTCACAAACATGAGAAATGTGTTTGCATATGTATGAATCCACCAACTTAAGTAAAAAAAAAAAAAAATATTTTATTATAATAACATTTATTGATATGCTATTGTTAATCATTTGCATATGTTTATGAAAAAAAGAAATGAAAGCAAATCATAATAATTTCTTACACTTGGAATTGAAAACATAATGAAATTGTGAATAAACTCAATTAAGGTATGGTTCTTATTAGATTTTTATTAATCAATAAAAACAATAATTGTAAATTTTACAATTTAGCATACAAATATATAATTCATTTTATAGTATTATTGATCATTACTGTGTATAACATATTATGCATCTTTTTTCATTAAACGAATTCTATATGTATTTTGCAAATAAAACTGCTTTTTTACCGAAGCATTTTCAGATGAAAGGAATTAACAAACAACAGCGATAAAAATGTATTCAGAATTTACAAAAGAATATTTAACATTATAAATACATAATTTCAAAACAATAATTTGAAAAATAAATGGTCATAAATATACAGAGTAATATTCATCATTATCAATATTCAAGGAGAAATATAATTTATTCAATTATCTATAATAAAAATATACATACTATATAAAATTGAATTAAAATAAATATTCTCAATAGAATCACAAAATATTTTAGGTTTTTGGAAAACTCGGACGAAGAAAATAGGTTTAATAATGAGTTATATTATATTTTCATTATTTAATAATATAAAAAATAATGACATGAAATTTGTTGACCATGGTTTTCAAGTAAATACATCCTTTAGAATCTTCAAATACAATTAAACAGGAATCAAATAATGGTTGACAGAAAGTAGGCTGTGGGTTTTTTTAGCCTTAAATTTTTTAAGTGCCAGTCTATTCAAGGATACCTGTATACATACACACTCACATGAGTGTCATGAGAAAAACAGTACAGATATATATTTTGTATGGGTATAAGTTGCTTTTATGATAATCACACAAAATTCAATGTCCTTCTATATGGGTAACATAATATATTTTAGCATTTCCTAAACTATTAGTTTTGACAAATTTACTTTAAATGTGATAAATAATGTAATCGCCATTATGTTCATTACTTCTATGAAATTTCTTGATGTTTGATAATAAAATAAATATTATTTATATCTTTTTTTCAATAGATATTTAAAAAATATATAGTACTTGATTGGTATAAAAACCTCTTAAGAAAATTGAAGATTTATTTTGAAATGTAGTAGGAACATTGCATGAATTGCTAAGCATTCTTTGTAGAAAAATATGAATGAATATAAAAGTGTTATGAAATTACCGAATAATGATAGCATAATAGAGCGAAACTAATGAACACAAACCGGTATTGATGCATAAAAAACATTTCAAATTAGCTCAATTATTTTATATTTCCAACGAAAATAGAAATTAACAAACTATTTTCGATGCTCAATTTCTAAATCACTGATTTTACATTTCAAATTCTAATTTCCTTTCGAAATAATTTTTTTAAGTAAAATTTTTGTATCATATTGACAAAATATATTACAATTGAAATATAGTTGCTTGTGATTTTCTGTGATAATTGTAAATACAAACGTGTAATAAATCTTAATCAATAAACTGTAGCCATTTAAATTATTTTCAAAAATTTCATTTTAAGATTGCGTTTGTCTGAAGAACTAGTTTATGCAATTTAGATTTGTCTGATGAACTAGTTTATGCAATTTAGATTTGTCTGATGAACCTTAGTTTATGTAATTTGCATTTGTATGATAAACTAGTTTATGTAATTGTGTTAAGAAATTGACATACTAAATTCTTCAACAATATATAATGAAGATAAGGAATATATAATGTGTTATTAATTTGCAGAATTTGGCGCATTTAATTTTTAAATGTTTGTCGTGATTACTTTTAAGTATTTATATGTATCAAAATGAATAGAATTTATATAAAATTTTTTGAAATTAATGTTGCATTGCTAAAAGTCCAAAAGGAATAATACAAAATTAAAAATTAATATATATATATATAATTCTTACTTTTAAATGTACTGACAATGCTAAAAAAATCTTTCTCATTCTTTGCAATAACAAACGAATGATCGTCATAAATCATTATCAATAAATATAACAAATTAAAAAACCAAACGTAATTAAAACAGTGATATAATTCATTTTGCAATTTTCTCAATATTTGATTACATGCCTACAGATATTTCATATGAAAATTCATATCAAAATTATTGATTTTTATATAAATATACAAATGTATTCATTAACTCATTGAAATTTGACTCTCAATGCAATTAAATTAAAATAGAAATTAATTTAAATTTGAGTAATTTATTTAAAATGCTGATTTCTAATAATTCTTTTTAAAAAAAAATAAAAAAACAAAACGCAGTCTAAAAACTAAACATTTTTACTCATTAAAAGATAGCATATCGTGTTTAAGTACGAAATATTGCCTAAAATCTACTCCTTTAACGAATGAACAATAAAATGATTGGAAGGAAGAAAAAAAAATTAGACGAATCACAGTTCAGTGTTTGATTAGCGCCACAAGATTGGTGACTAGTTTTTCCAGATCCGTCTTTCTCCTATTGCTGGTCTCGAGAACTTCAGCGTGGTTGGCACTGCGCTGGACGTCGTACTCCATGACACACTCGTTGGTGATCAGAGACAGCCCGAAAACTCGGAGCCCACAGTGTTTGGCGGCTATCACTTCGTGGGCTGTGCTCATGCCTAGAAGAGAATATCGTTAAGTTTCAGTCAATACTGAAAATGTTAATGCATCGTTGACCAACGAAAAAAGTCAAATTTCACTAGCATAAGTATTGACAATGCTTTGTTGATTAATGAACTTTGTAAAACTGATTAGACATCTTCTTAAAATACTTTTTTTTTTTCAATTCCTTCTATTAGCTCACACTCTCCCTATATATATCTTGTTCAAATTTTCAATCGTTCATAAAATTCGTTCTTATTCCTCTACTCGAGTTCGAATACATTTTTTCTGAACTTATAGTGGATAACACTTGGTGTTAATACAGTTTTTTCAAATATTCATTCAGCAATTAAATTTAATTAATTAATTTTATTTTTTTAGATTTAAGTTGCATATATCCAAATAGATGGCACCAGATAAACTTAAAAAAAATGAATGAAAATTATTTATAAAGGACTTTCTGCAATACATGAAAAAAAAAAAAATTGACATAATTTTTTTTTTATAATACTTGTTTTTATTATCTTCATCAGATTTGACCAACTTAACCTATTCAGTGACCTGAACGAAAACCTGAACGAACCTGAACAGATGGCTGTGCTTTTCAGGGCCTAACACTGTTCAGTTGAAAGAATGACTCCCTGACGAGAATTTTCACGATTTCTCTTATTGGCAACAGCTAGAGCATTAATTGCTTGACGAAATTTGGATGGTCTGCCGAGAAAATAATCAGCCAACTGAGAGCCTGTTTTAGTTGGAGTCGAACACTTCTTCAGCCCATGGACTATCACCCATCCCGATGCAGCAACTTATCTCGTAGTCCATACCCCATCGTAATTGTTTCGACATATGAAGGTCGAACAGACAATCTCTAATTCCATGATGTCTCATTATCCATGGTGTTAATTATCTGTTATCATATTTGAGTGACAGGTTGTTCTCATTAGTACAAAACACTAATTGCATATCATATGAATATTCAAAACACTCTTTATCTGCTGTCAAATGTGAGTGATGAGTTATGTGGTTAAAGAATATACATTCGTCTCTCCTGGGAACGAAATACTGCAACTATTCTCGTGGGTAAAATGCTACACTATATCCATTTCATTTCTTTTTCACCTCTCGATATGGGAGCAAATAAAATTTTTAAACATCTTAATTTAGTTTTGTATTTCATACATATTATTTTTAAATTTATTATTATATGTTTATATTATAGAATTCAGAAAAAATGAACCACCTGATATAAAGGAAAAAAAAAACTCTAAAGGCCTTATTACAGGGATGGGCAAACTACGGCCCGCGGGCCAACTCCGGCCCTCCGGAAGTTCGGCCGCGGATAGAATTTCACAATTTGCCGGTCGAGGCAAATTAAGAGAAATATATATCCATCTCCTTTTCTACTTTGATTAAATATTATTTTTTTTCTTCCTTTTTTTCAAAAGACTGATGATCTTTTTACTTTCTCTATTTTTGTTCTACAAAACATAAATCGACGGAAATAACAAGCACAGACAGCTTTCAATCGGTAAAGTGTTAAAAGCGGAAGTTCTTTAGTAGCTATAGCTGAGGAATAGCTCAGTAGTGAAGTATTACAGATAAGCATGCGCAATAGGTACAACGTTTCTTATGAGCATGCGCGCTGGGAAGAAAAATATCCGACGATAAAAAAACGCTATGTAAAAACTCTCTAATGAGTTCATCGCTGTGCATTAATCAATTTTTACCTTTCGTAGCTCAATTGCATGAAATATTCTATCGCCCGTTTCGTGGAAACCAATGAGGATAGCGCGGTTTATGGTTACATGACTTTTCTAATGCGCATACAGGTTCGCTGAAGGTCCCTGCACATTGCAAACTTTGATGTTTAAAAAGGCTCCTGCCCACCGAGGCGAGAAGATTTAAGCGACAAGATTTGACCAATCACTAGCCTCTCCACGTTCGCCTGAAACCGGTTTGAAATGCACCGCTTCGAGTTGACCAACTTTCAACTCGAAGCGGAACTTCACTAGGCGTAATGCTATTTCTGACGTTTCGCTGTGAAGAGGTCGAAAAATTTTCTCGCCTGCTGCATGTCGCGTCGTCGCCTCGGTGGGAAGGAGCCTTAAGAGTAACAAGAAAAGATGGCAAACTTATTAGAGAGTTTTTGCATATCGCATTCTTATCGTCCGATATTTTCTTCCTCCCTAGCGCTCATACTCATAGGAAACATTATTACAGATACGTATGCTCAATTTCCTATGAGCATGCGCGCTAAGGGAGAAAGAAACATCGGACGATAAAAATACGGTATGAAAAAAACTCTCTATTGTTGAGAGGCAAGGCTAGTTTGCCTTATGTTAAAAGTGACGAAATAAGTCCGTCTGATGTGCTCTTAAAGGACACATGGACGTGAGAAGAATTTGGATCGCAAAATGATGTCCATTGGTGAGGGTGACAATTTGAGTAACATACTCGGAAAACATGGCTGCTAAATACCCAGAGGATCAAATTTAAATTACAGAACATAATTAATCAGATATATTATTATTAATTTTATTAATCAGATATATAATCCTGGAATCTACCTAATTTGATTACTTAACCAGAATACCCTACAGATGAGTAAAACGGCACATTCTCTCAGTCGCTCATCCAGAATTTTATCTTAAAACAAGTAATATAAAAAATTTTTTTTTAAAGTCAATTCCTACTTTTCCCCCTCTATATTGCAGAAAGTCCTTTTTAAATAATTTTCATTCATTTTTTAAAGTTTATCTGGCGCCATCTATTGGTAGATATATGTAACTTAAAGATAAAAAAAAACTAAAATTAATGAATTAAATTTAATTACTGAATTAATATTTGAAAAAACTGTATTAACATCAAGTGTCCTCCACTACAAGTTCAAAGAAAATGTATTTGAACTTGAGTGGATGAATAAAAAGTATTTTATGAACGATTGAAAATTTGAACAAGATATATATATGGGCAGAGTGTGAGCTAATAGAAGGAATTGAAAAACTTAAATAAAGTGAATATTAAACTAAGACGTATTACACGAAAAATAAAAATTCAATTTCTAAAAATATACAACATTAATCACATTTCAATTTTCTTTTCTCTTTTTTTTTCTTTTGTGCTAGTTCATCGACTGCGTCGTTTATGTCAACTTCACTATTTCGATGAATATTTATTAAAATTTAACCAGAAAAAAAACGCCGATTCATTCGACAAATTCAGACGAGATAAGAAAAATTGGCATTGTTAAGAACAACACCTGATTCATTGAATTATAGGTAAGGTAATTATAGGAATAGGTAAGGTTTATATTTATTATGAGTAAATTCATATACTAAATGTTTAGTAAAAAACAATTGGATTAGGTTAATTAATTAGATTAGATTAATTCCAAGATTAAAAGTGGAAAGTGGTCATAATTTTGGCCATATTTCACTTGTGGGCTTGAGGCAAGATTTAAATCGGCCAAACCCTGGGTGAATGCTTTGCACTTCTTCAATGGTAAGGTTTGTATTCACTATGGGTAAATTCATATACTACTACATCACTAGGAAAATAAGTTTTAAAAGGGAAATTAGTATTCCATTTTTTTTTAATGTCTTTAGGATTGTAATTCCAAATAAAGAGAGCTATGTAAATGCTTTATTCATTGAATATCATGAAGTGAAATCCTAGTATTGTTTTTAGGATATAAGATCAAGACGTGTAAGTATTTTTCATCGTAAGCGTTCCTATTTTGTATCGTTATTCAATTCCTTCTATTAGCTCACACTTTCCCTATATATATCTTGTTCAAAATTTCAATTGTTCATAAAATACTTTTTTATTCATCCACTCAAGTTCGAAAAAATTTTTTTGAACTTGTAGTGGATGACACTGGATGTTAATACAGTTTCTTCAAATATTAATTCAGTAATTAAATTTAATTAATTAATTTTAGTTTTTTTTAGATTTAAGTTTCATATATCTACCAACAGATGGCGCCAGATAAACTTAAAAATATGAATGAAAATTATTTATAAAGGACTTTCTGCAATGGAATGAAAAAAAATTTATATTACTTGTTAATGTCTTTAGGATTATAATTCCAAATAAAGAGAGCTATGTAAATGCTTTATTCATTAAATATCATGAAGTGAAATCCTAGTATTGTTTTTTTAGGAGATAAGATCAAGACGTGTAAGTATTTTTCATCATAAGCGTTCCCTATTTTTATATCGTTATTAAATATATATATATATATATATGGTTGAAAAATGAACATTAACAGATGTGACAAGTGGCTTGGGAATTGCTTATCTGCTGTAAATGTCCAGTTTAGATACATGCCTCCTAACTGTAATTATTGACACTGGTGAACACAGATGCTGATTGAGCTCTTCAGTCACTTTGGCTGCAGTTGTTTTCTTTTTAGATATTGCAATACTCTGCGGTCTCTTTTACTGAGCTTCTCCATCAGTCCAATATTTTGCTCTGCCGAGCTTATCTTGCAACACTGTGTATTTTAGACACCGTACCTCTAGAAACTTTTAAAATCTGGGGATGTTTCGGTCACAGTTACTCCGGCTAGTCAGGCTCCTACAATTTGGCCACTTTGAAAGTCAACTTTGAATTTTTTGGTCTGACATTTTACGCTTTTGACAAAAATTCAAGACGTATACAACTTCACTAAATCATCATCATTCTGGTTATGGAGTACCTTGGCCATATATGGCCTCTAGACTCCCTAATCTGGAAGTTAAAGTCATTGGATGAAAAAACATTGAATAAATAGAAGGCAGTGGGCAGTGGTCATGTCCAAACGGCAGATAAATAGAAGCATTGAAGACAAAAAGAAAAACAGAAAGGCACGGTACAGCATGGCACAAATAAAATAATTTAAAATGCAGAGGCAATTAAATACTTAAATTGAAACATTTGGCAATTATTTGAAATTTTTCAGGTGGAGAATTTGCGTTTTTTAACTGACTGTAGAAGTTGTCGAGACCTCCTAGCATATTAAAGATGTTGGCTACTTCCTTCAATACATAAACTGTTTTTGGCAGCCGTGTCATGATCAAAATTGGCCCAGATATTATGGGGTTCAGAAATCACTGTCGGAGTAGCTGGCGGCGGCCCATGCAAGAAACTTGCATAAGATACACCGGGCGTGACTTTTCGGCTGGCGAAAGTGCTCTTAGGCAGTTCCGCGTTGCGATTGGGTGGAAGGCGTGGCTTCGGGAATTTTGGGCAACCTCGCCAAGCGGCAAGGTGCCCCATCTGGTGGCAGTTAATACACTTAGGATTTTCAATCCGTTCTTTTTTATGGTACAGTTTTTGAGGTAATGTTCACCCCCGCATTTGAGACATCTCTTCTTATAATGGCAGTTCTTTGCCGAGTGGTGAAACAAATTACAAGAAAAGCACTGGGAAGCACCAGACTTCACTAAAAGCTACCTCATACAACCATGATATATACTTAAAAAAAAAAACCTGTTAGTTAAGATTACATTTTAATGCTGACGAAGCGGATTTTTAAATGTCATCTTATTCACAGGTGCTTCCATTATTTCGATAACCATCGGTATATTTTATATATATATATATATATATATATATATATATATATATATATATGTGTAGGATTTGTTTGTGTGCTAATTACCAGATGGCGTCACATCACGGACTATGTGTCTTTGCCATGTAGTGGCAGTATTCGACTTTGAACTCTGGCCCTGGAAGAAGGAGAGAAACCCGTAGATGGGCGCGGGAGAAGAACGCTGGCCGACAATGAGAGAGGAGGCAAGACTGGAGCGGGCTGCGTCAAGCAGCGAAAGAAGTTGATTGTTATGTATTAATAATTAATGTAAATATCACTGTACAAATAATAGAGCTTCATTAAATGTCTGTTGTCGAGAGAAAAACAATGTTTCTTTAATGTGTTTGGAAATACACCCCTAGACAACCCACTCCGGCCGTTAAACTTTTGTTAGACTGGTATATATATATATATGTGTGTGTGTGTGTGTGTGTGTGTTAATGACTTTTATTTGTAGATCGAAGAATGATTAAGAACAGAACAGGTTTTATTGCATTTATACCTACTATTAAACTAACAAATTTCTATTTGTTTTTTTTTCTTTAGTAACTTAGCGCACAATTGATTAGTAGAATAGTTTCTATATATATCTTTTAATATTTAGTGGTGAGAAAATTAATAACAAATATATGTCGATCTAAATAGACTTGCTTATTTTAGTACATTATCTAATAACTACAGGACATGTTTTTGGTAATTTCATTTAATATGTAATGAATTCTTGAAGAACACTTCAACGATATCAAATGCCCTAATAGTCAACACAGTTGAGTCTCTGGGTTAGGGTAATAAATAAATAAAATAGATAAAGGTATTGCATGCAGTCTAATGCATTATTGACAAAGGTTTTATTTTCTTAGTTCGCAAAAAAAATCATAAAAACATTGAATAAATTTTCTAACAGTTAAATGTTTTAGTATTATTAAACAGAGCCGAATCATGTTTCACGTATTAAATATATCATCAAAATCTAGAGATATTTTTAAAAAATTGCCTTTCATCTTTCGTTTAAAACTGACCTATGATAAGTTAGGCTGTTTTTAAAAAACAAGTAATATAAAAAAAAAATTTAAAGTCAATTCCTACTTTTTTTCACTCTATTGTAGAAAAGTCCTTTATAAATAATTTTTCATTCATTTTTTTTAAGTTTATCTGGCGCCATATGTTGGTAGATAGATCCAACTTAAATCTAAAAAAAAAAAACCTAAAATTAATTAATTAAAAGTTAATTACTGAATTAATATTTTAAAAACTGTATTAACATCAAGTGTCATCCACTACAAGTTCAAGAAAAATGTATTTGAACTTGAGTTAATGAATAAAAAGTATTTTATGAATGATTGAAAATTTGAACAAGATATATATAGGGAGAGTGTGAGCTAACAGAAAGAATGAATAATGCCATCTACATTCACCTTGAAGTCTGTGCAATTCTAATGAAGTAGGTTAATTTCAGTCAACACTCAATGTGAATAAAGGAAAAGAAGCATTTCGTATCACTGCAAATTCGTACCTCATTTATTTACATAGATTCAACATTGGAGTTCATGGGGTAGAAACAATGTTGACTGATATCTGACATTTACTATATATATTACAATTATATATATATACATTTACACAAATGTTTACTTACCAACTGCATCTGCTCCTAACGTTCTAAGGGCCCTTAATTCAGACACCGTCTCGTAAGAGGGCCCTCCAACCATAGCATATACTCCTTCACGTAAGTAATCACCTAAACCAAGATCTATAGCAATTTCTTTAGCCAAATTTCTAAGTTTAATGTCGTAAGCGTTGTTGATGGCAGGAAATCTAGGACCCCATCTAAAATCAGAAAAAAAAAAATTAAGTAAATCTTGTTAAAAATATTAACAAAAAATAAAATAAAAAGCACAAAGGTATTATGCTACTTTTAAAATAACTAAAAACTTGAATTTAGATATTATTTAAATTAAATTCTTTGAAATGTTTAAATTAATATCGAGGATAATATTTCGTAAAAGTTAAAGCTAATCACCATTAATAGTGCATACTTTACATCGAAATTTTTGTAATTAAAGTCCTTAAAATATAAAAAGAAGTCACTTTTCAATTAGTTTTTTACTTTTTACTAACGTTTAGTAAACGTTTCAGATAGGTGGAAGAAATACATAGTTCTCGGTCATTGTTACAATGCATAATTTAAATTTCTGAAAATGTTCTTGATTGATTTTTTTGGTGAGGTGATGGTGGAGTGTCCTGGTAGATTGGGTGAGTTTCCAAATTAAGGAAAATTATTATATTATAAAATTATTCAATTGGCTCAAAAATAAGACATTTGAAGCCAAACCAAAAGTTTACTATTAATATTGCATACTTTACATCGAATTTTTGTAATTAAAGTTCTTAAAATATAAAAAGAAGCCATTTTTCAATTAGTTTAACTTTTTATTAACGTTTCAAATTAAGGAAAATTATTCAATTGGCTCAAAATAAGACATTTGAAGCCAAACCAAAAGTTCCCATGCCTATCTAGGGCCATCAGCCATTATTACAATGCATAATTTAAATTTCTTAACATGTCCTTGATTTGCTATGTTTTTTGGTGAGGTGAGGGTAGAGTGGCCTGGTAGACAGTGGACGAGCTTCCGCATTAGGAAGCCTGGTTCAAAATCCCACATTTGAAGCCAAACCCAAAGCTCCCATGTCTATCTAGGGAGCTGGTTAGATAAGCAGCAGAACAGAAAATACTTTAAGTGGGAGTGAGGTAGAATACGAACTACCTAGATACTTTCCCAGAGAATGTTTCTTCAAAGTTACGGAAAAAATATATGAAAGCAGTGTAGCTGACGCCTCCAATGTGAACCTGAATGTGCGATTCTACTTTCGAATGATTTCACGTTCGGTCGACACTCGAAAACAACATTTTCTTTATTTATTTAAATATCAAACAAGTCCCTAATTATTTGCAGACATATATATTTGGTCTATTAAGCAATGAAATCATGACTTCAATACATCAGTAATATCATGACTTACTACACTTCATCAATAGTGACACTCAAAAATCCTTTTCCGAGGGAATGCTATACTATACATATAAGTAATGCTAAGAAAATCTCGTTTACTCAACCTGTCGTCATTCCTTCCTCTAAGAGGGTTGTCTCCAGCGAATCCTGGGAAGTTAATATGATCTTTGATGAGCATGATGTCACCGATCCGGAAATCAGGATTCAGACCTCCTGCGGCATTTGTCACGATTAGTGTCTTCACACCAATCAGTTTCATCACACGGACTGGCATGGCACACTATCGTAAGAAAAAGTATGAGATATAAGTAACATACACTACTTCATATAGAAAGTCTGAATGATTAGACTTCTGAACTAAAGAATTTCAATTTAAAGTACAAGTGAGTCGAATCCAGAGTTCCCGCTTTAATGCTTAGTATGACGTCAGTAAAATTATAGGCCGTAGAATTCATAGAATTATTCTTTAAATTGATATAGAATAATTAAGTAATAGAAATATCACTTACTTTCCACAGGGAATAACCTTCATAGACATGAAATCTTCCTTGCATGCAGACTGTGGTAACTCCTTTCAGAACTCCAAAGACCAGTCTTCCCTTGTGTCCAGCAACTAAAAAAAAAAAAATGGAGAAAATTTTAGCGAAGTTAAAATTAATTAATAAGATACTTTAATGAGAGGCTCTTTAAAAATACTTCACATTTTATATAAAAAGCGATTGCAGATATTCGTAATCTTCCATGATTGGACGTATCCCCAATCTCTGATGACTGTGATTAAGAAAATAATTTTAGAATAATTTGTCTTCTGTCTTATTCATCTATAACGTTTTAACGAATGTACACTTTCATTGATCTCATCTGTTGAGTAGTTTTACTAATATTATTTTTATGCCTTGTTGTTTTCTATGGTTTCCAGATCATTCAATTCAATTTTTAAAACTTTAAAAAATATTTTCAGCAAATGAAACAAAACGTGAATATTTCACAGATAATGATAATAGTGATATCAAATTATTTGAAACGACCAACAGATCAAAGAAAAGCTTACATTAATATGGTATCATTAATTTAGAAAGGTTTTCTGCTTACCAGTACTCGTAGGGAATCCAGGAATCTCATGGTAGGGGAATGATTCTTTGTCTTCCAGCATATCGGCCAGACCACCCATACCAGATCCACAGATAACTCCAACCAAAGGTCGATGTTTCGTTCTTTTTAATAAATAGTCTGTCAAACTTTCCATGGATTCGTACGAATACCTAGAGCCACCAGAACAATCAACAGAATAATCCATATTTGAATCCTTATTTTTAGAACAAAGAAAAACTTTTTAAAACAGAATACATGTTTTTTTTTTTTTTTTTTGTAAGAATAAATGTAGTCCAAAATGTGTTTAAGTTCACAGAAATAACTGAGGTAGGCAAACCAATGAATGTGCATGTTACAGATGCACAGATTTCACTAAGATTCAATGATGAGTTCTACAAGAGTAGTAGGGTAGCATTATTTGGCGATTATTCGTTTCTTCTGGCGATTTTTATTTTATTTATTTTATTTTTTGCGAGTGATCTTTTAGCACCAGAAACTTAAAACGAAATATTATAATTTTTGTTAACATAGATTCTTTAAACATTCTTTCTTTCATTTGAAATATGTGCAAAAATAATTTGCATATAAATGATTTTTATTTAAAATAATATTAACATTAAAGCTTAAATATAGGGGGAAAAAACCAGCAATCGAAAGCAAATCATTTAAAAATACAAGAAATCGTATTATCATTATTTTACATGACTAAATAAAAATTAAAGCGTAAGAATAATTTTATTTTAATTAAATTTGTGTTTTTTTCAATGACTAATGTTTTTAAATATCTTTAGTATATTTGCTATAAACATGTGTTGTATGAAGAACTATGTTTTTCTTCTGACAAATTTTTGTATTGTAAATAACATTAACTTATCCCGAAGCATTATAAAATTACTATTATTTCTTAAAATTAATTTGTCTCGAAACAAGTTTTTTCAATAATAAATAAAATTATAATTATCCAGTCAAATAACATCCCCAGAATACATATTTCTTGATTAACCATCAACAATAAATATTTTTGCGTAGAAATTTTTGTATTTTACAAAAATATATATATATATATAACTAACTATTAAATTTATTATATTGCAATTGTTTTCTTACAAGTATTTTTATGATTTCTAGTGCGAATTTTTTTCTTACCTAGTATTTGTATAACACTTAATTATAATTATTATTAAGTCTATACTATCATAAGAAGTCTACAAGGTAAGATGTCTATTTTTTTTTATCTACTTATGAAGTGAATGTCGTTTTAGCTTTTGATGTATGCATTTGTTTGATGATATTCAGTTTTAATGCTGCAGATAATGCGCGCCTTGGATCTTGAATCAATTTTTCCAATATGGTTTATATTTGTTTATTTATTTAATGGGATTGACTTCATGTATGTATATATAAAGTCATATATATCTCATGTCCATAAATTAAGGATAATTCAGAATCACACAGAAATTGACCTCTAAAATAAAAATTTCACCTGTAGAATTATCACACACATCTTGAAGAAGAATATGCAAATTACAGGAAGCCACCAGATGGCGCGGATACAATGACGAGAGTGTAGAGAGGATTTAAGGAATTGGCAAAAAGTAAAATTGTTCACAAGCGCTTTAAAAAGCCTTTCAGTGCAATAAGCATAGTTATGGCACAAAGGAACATTTGGATGATTTTTACGTGGTACAGTATCGGACGACTGGAATGTGGACGTACCCAGCTGGAAGTACCAGGAACTTGGAAAGAGTGTCATCTCCAGGCTTTGGCAAAAAAAGATGATTAATGTGAGTAGATGTTAAAGTTACAACGCCGAATGAGGACCGGTATTTAGCAGTTACTGCAAAAGAAACAGACGGAGCACAGCATCAGACCTGTTCGTCAGCTACCGGTACGACAGTTTCAAGGCAGACCGTGTACAACGCTTAGGGCACATTGGTCTATATGCTCGTAGGCCTGTCAGATGTGTTCCACTTACCGCAACTCACTGTCGCCTGCGATTAACCTGAAGTAGAGAGCATGCATTGTGGACATCGCAACAGTGGTCTTGTGTGATATTTTCCGACGAGTCCAGGTTTAGTTTGCAGTCTGATTCTCGCCGGACTTTCATATAGTGCCAGGTACCCGCTACCACCAAGAGAACACCATTGAACGACACCGTTACGGTGGTGCAGGATAAGCTCGTTTGGGGAGAATTATTCTTGGTTCCAGAACCGACCTGCATGTTCAGAGTGTAACGATGACAGGCCACATCTATCGGGATGTCATTCTGGAACAACATGTACGTTTTTCGGGGCGCCATGGGTGCTGAATTTCTGTTTATGGATGACAACGCCCATCCTCACCGTGCAAACATTGTAGACGAATGCCTTCAATTGGAGGATATCACCCGTATGGATTGGCCAGCATACTCACCGGACTTGAATCCAATAGAGCATTGGGATATGCTTAATGACGAATTGCAGCCCGTCAACCCCCCACCTGTCAACCGGAACTTCGGAGGGCATTGCTTGATGAGTGGTGTAATATTCCTCAAGATCAGATTGATAATTTGATACTCAGCATGCCTAGGCGTTGTAAGACCTGTATTGCATCGTCCGGGAGACATACTCCATATTAACCATCATTAACCATGTTATACTGTTTTTTGTAAATAGGTTCTTTTTTGAAATTTGCTCAGGGAGTAAAAATCGCAATTTTATTAATTATGTCAAACATATAGTATCTTTTTTGCTCTTTACCTTTTGTTTAATAAATAGACTTTACAAATAAGTCAAATTTGTTTGCTTCTGTTTCTTTCTGTGCCTGAACTTCATTATCCTTAATTTATGGACATGAGTGTATATAGACATATACAAGAGTAACATTTTTAAAAATAGTTCATACTTGGTCAAAGATATTGTCAACATGATTATTGACAATCGTAAACACGAGGACCAACGTTAAACGGATCTGGAAAAAGTAAAATTAAAACCGAATTCAAAATGAATTGGAACTTGCAAAAATTAAATTTGGTTTGTTTGTCGCTCTACGGTCATCTTATGCACAGACGGGGACCTACAGTTTAAAAAGTGGATTCCGAACCACTACAAACACCCATGGCACCGCCGGGACTCGAACCCGAAACCTGTGGTACCGAGCACCAGAGCGCTAGCCACTCGGCCATTCAGGCCCTTGCAAAAATTGCCAAATCAGATATCATTGATCAAGTGATAAAAAAGTATTAAATCTTTAACTGTTAGAATCCCCACTGGACAGGAAGGGTGAAGTTTTTCTTTATTTCATTAGAGCATTAGTAGTACCCGATATTTATAAAGATGAGATTATCTTAAATTTATTGGGGAAAGAGCGTGTAATATAATAACTTATTTAAATGATAAAGATATCATGAGCTATGAGACAATAAAGTCAGTTGTGCTGCGAGAATATGAGACTTCACCACAAATATGCTTAGATCATTTTAGAAAAGCCCAAGCCTAAATGAATTGCATGTGTAGTTTGCGTCGCGCTTAACAACTAATTTCGAGTATTATTTAAAATTAAGAAAGGTGTCTGATTTCGAAACATTAAAGCAATTGATAGTTTCCGATACATTATTTCAAATTTAGATAGAGAACTCTCAGCTCACATAACTATAAGACAAGCAGATAGTTGGTTCCCTCAATAAAATTAGCTGAAGAATGTGATATTTATGTTTCATAAAAAGCCAATTACCGAATGCACATGTAGCTTTCAAAAGGTAAAACTAATTTTAAAATTTGTTCAAAAGTTTTTCTTTTGGACGTAAAGATTCAAATTGTTTTTTATGAAATTAAAAAACACACCAAATTTCCAATTGTCCAAATTATTTAAAGATGCCAGTATATGAGAGAATTGATCCTCGTAAAACAAAACAATAAGTGGTTTAACTATTTACAGATTAATTGTTCAGTTTCTAATTGCTTGTATCTTGTTTTTGTAAATGTAGGCATCATAAAAGTCTATACTACCCATACATAGGCGCCAACGCAGAGAATAGGAATATATTATCTCTAAAAAAAGTAATGAAATCGTTTTCAAAACTCACCTTTACTCAGTAGCTCAAGAGTTTATATAGACAAAAGAAAACGCGTCTCAAAACGGTAATTAATTATTTACAGCTACTTAAGTTATATCTCGAATGAATCCAAAGCCATTTTTTGAGCACATTTAAAAGTTATTTATGTGATGATTCAGAAAATTCATACGAAGTAAGAACGCTCTTAGATCAAAGTTCTATGGCTTATTTTATAACGAGAGAATGTGCTGAAGCACTTAATTTAAAAAAGAAAGACAAAACAAATCTAGTGGTTGCGGGATTAAATTATTCATTTTAAATATTAAAACGCAGGTTACTGCCAAATTAAAAAATAAATAAAATATCTATGAAAGATAATTAAAGTTTTAATTGTTCTCCGAACTACTATATATAATTCCTAGTAAAATATTAAAAGTTTATTTGTATGATTTGAGTAATATTGAATTAGCTGATCAACAATTTAATATTCCAGGTGGAATAGATATTTTATTAGGCGCAGAGATTTTTTTATAGCCTTTTGACCAGAAAAAAATACATATATTCCCCTTGAATCTAGTTTAGTTTTACAAAATTCGTGATTCGGATATCTTATTTCCGAGAGTGTTCCTAGTGATTTAAATGAGAATATTCATTGTGGATTAATTGAATATTCAGTTAGATAAAACTGTTAAATCTTTCTAGGAAAAGAAAACATAGGGCATTCTCTTAATAATGAAACCCTGATATGTAAAGAGTATTTATAAGAATAATTTTTATAGAGATAAGAAGAGAAATTTGTGGTTAAAATGTCCCGTAAAGAAGATCCCTAAGTGTTTGGTAAAATTCAGAGATATTACGTTAAAAAGGTTAGATTACATATGGAGAAAATCCTGACTATTTATTGTTATATAATGATTTTTTAAGTGAATATGAAGAAATGGTCACATAAATGAAAAAAGATAGAGAAGAAACTGAAGGTACTTATTATATATCATCCCGACAAATTAAAAACAAAAAACAAAACTCAAAACGTCTTTACAAAAACAAAAATAAAAACAAAAATTCTTTCAATTTAATGGCAATGTAATACAAGACAACTTTTTTCCATTATGGTTAGATTTCGTAAACACATTTATTCGTTTTTGGCTAATTTATAGAACCATAAACATTTTCCACAGTCAAAAGAAAGTTGCAACGCATTTTGTGGATAGAAGGAATGAATGATCCAGTTAAAACACATGAACTCACAACTGTCACATAGGGCAGTTAGCGTTTCTTTTTAGCTATGTGCATGCTTTAGCAATTTGTAATAGATGAAAAAGATAATTTTTCGATATCAGTACCTACCTTGGAAAAGGACTTTTATATGGATGATGTACTTTCTGGCGCAAATACAGTAACTGAAGCTATCAGATTTATTACAGAGATAATGGAAATTCTTAATAGAAATAGAATGCAGTTACATCAGTGGTGCAGCAGCAAAACTTTTCTGACGGATAGTGACAAAGCTGATTACTCCTTTTTTTTCAGATGAAATAAAAACACTCAGAATAATATGACAACTTAAAATAGATTGTTTCTCTTTCAAAGTGAAAGTAGACTGTGACATTTCATTTACAAAGCGTACGGTATTGTCACCCATGACAAAGATTTTTGATTCTTTGGGTTTTCTTGGCCCAATTGTGACAAAGGCAAAAATTTTCTTGCAAAAACTGTGGCTAATCAAGCTGGATTGGAACGACAATTTGAATAAAATACAGCTTGAGGAAGGGCTTGAATTCTTTAAAGCTTTAAAAACCATTAATGGCATACAAATTTCAAGAGGCATTGTTATCAGTGAACCACTACTCATCGGCTTATCAGATGCTAGTTAAGTCGCTTATGGAGCAGTACTTTAATAAAAATCTTGCAGTGCTTCTGGACAAGTGTTTGAAAGACTGAGTGCCGGTAAATCTCGAGTTGCCTGGATCAAAACTATTTCAATTCACCGATTGGCACTCTGTGCTGCTATTCATATATATTAGTGCACAAAGTCAAAACATCTTTAAAAATTGATGTGTCTGGAACTTTTTGGACAAATTCGAAAATTATCCTGGCCTAGACAATGAAAGAGTCGTGTTATTTAAAAACGTTTGGGTCTAATCGAATATAAAAAATACAAGTTACAAATATCAAAGACTGGAATTTTGTGCCGTCTGAAATGAATAGTGTCGCTCTTAATTCCTGTGGTCTGTATGCAGATAAACTCCAAGCGAATGAATTATGGTGGAGTGGGCCACCATTCTTAGCAAACGACGGGTATCCCGGAGGTCCTGTGTGTCTTGTGGATAGAGATCTTACATCAAAGGATAAGGATATAGTTTTGAAAGAGCTGAAACCGTCGGCAGTAGATCAAGTGTATACTGTGGCTCATATTGTGGAGACTTTAAGATTTATTTATAACTGTTCTTCATTCACGAAACTCAAGAGAGTTATCGCCTGGTGCAAAAGATTATCAAACAACACCAGAAACCCATTACATCGAACTTCTGGTACTCTAACAACTAGTGAACTTCCACACTCTTTGGCGTGCATAGTAAAAAGCATGCAGAGGACTACATCCATAAAAGAAATTCAAAGCTTGGAGATGGTACTTGTATTTTGATTGTCTTCACATACAGTTAGATGAGTATTTTACTATTGTAAAATATGACTAAAAAGCTATAATAAATTTAAAATGTGAATTAGTTTATTAACATAATTTTTAAGCCGCTGAAATCAGACATGAACATAAGTAGACTTATCACTTATTTTTACTCAAAAACCTTTCCTTCATTGCATAAAGTTTAAACGATGCTTAATTTTTAGGTGAAGATACCATTAATCTTCAAACTGAGTGAGGGTTAATGATCTTGGTTCTCTATCTAGACGATTAATCTTTTCCGTTTTACAATCTTTACTATTGAATTCTCTCATTCATTTAATGAAGTCAATCGATAAAGAAGTGCGCCCGATTCTTATCTGTTTACAACTAACTTGCTGTTTACCAACCACTTGGTTTATATAAGAAGAGATTTCGATAGCTTGGTTACTCTCCACGAGAAGAAATAAACGTTATTTGTACAGAAAAGTGAGCATGCAGACATTTCAGGTAAAAAGAATAAACAAAATATTTGCTAAACATTCCGGTAAATTCGAAGGGTAAATAAACGGATATGCATTTATTTATTCAGAGTTGCAAAAATTTGCTTTTGAGAATCTTAAAATCTATATTGATTTATGAGAGATTTGTTTGGAAAGAATTCTAGAATAACACATTTCTCTGAATCTCAAGAGGTCTGATTTAATACTGATGTGCATTTTTGTAATTTACTCTCATGTCTGATAAATAAACAATTTGAGAAAAGAATGGATTAATTATTTGTTAAGAAAATTATCTTGGAGACTAAATTATGCGAAAATATAGTAATGCTTACAAAAAAAATATTTTTCAATTAAATACTAACGAACTTTTCGTATTAAAAAAATAAGAATAGGGATTTCAATTTACACATACCTTAGTTTCGGAGTTGGAAAATTATATCATCAAATTACTGAACTATTTAAAGGATTAAAAAATCTATTAGTCTAAACAGTAGATTTTATTATGTTCTTCAGCTATTCACATGCATAAAGAACCTTCTATCTCTGAAGTAATTCCGACCTTTACCTTCATAACTAAATCGCGAGATAAATTGAAAAAGAATAGCATATTGTAAACTTGCTAATAAAATTGTTGGAATGGCTAGAGCTTTCTCTGAATTTTATTTGACCAGACACATCTAACAGGCAAATGTGTACTTAAAATTTAAGTACTTTAACACATTTGTCATTTAAATTACGTTATTTCGAAACCTATTTTTGTACTTTGACTTTGAATTTCATTTGGCCTTCATGTACCTAATTGGTTCATTTACATGACAGTATTGTAATTTTGATAATACAGTAATGATGTTTATATTTATCGCTCGTTTTATACAAATTTAATTTACTCTTAAAGAATATGATTACAAACTTTTTATGCCAAATTTTAATCTTTATAAAAATAATTTAACAATTAACTATTTAAGAAATGAAATTATTTTTATTTCTACTTTAGGAACTTGGGAGGCAAAAAATCTCGCAATAGTTCAAAATGAGGTACAGATTTTTGAAATGGTTAAAAGTAAATTAAGCGCCTAAATTTATCTGTTACACTAGCGCGTTTACCAGGGATGGGCAAACTTTTTCGGTCGTGGGTCAAAAATCGGAAAAAAAAAAAAAGTTTGACGGGCCAAGATAAATTTTTCTAAAATTTTAAAAACAATATACAAGTATTGCAATTTAAATATGTTAATGATATGAATAAAATTGCGATTTCATTTTTAAAAATTCCTTATATTGGGGTTCGAAGTGAGATGTAAAATGTGCAGTTTGCCACATGTGAGGTCTAATTCACCTAGATTGATTTCCATATGTCTGCTCCCCAAGAAAGAGGTAACGTTTGTTGGCGCCAATCTACAGCTATAACTAACAAAGAACTTCCGCTTTTAACACTTTACCTATTGAAAGCTGTCTGTGCTTACTATTTCCGTCGATTTATGTTTTGTAGAACAAAAATAGAAAGTAATCAGTCCTTTGTAAAAAAGGAAGAAAAATAATATTTAATCAAAGTAGAAAAGAAGATGGATATATAATATATAAATATATATTTCTTTTAATTTGCTTTGGACTGTCAAATTAAAATTCTATCCGCGGGCAGGATAGAACCTTCCGGAGGGCCGGGGTTGGTCCGGGGGCCGTAGTTTGCCCATCCCTGGCGCATACAAAGTATCTAACATTCAGAACATTAAATAAATATGAGAATAGGAACTTACGTGCTGCCATCTTCCCGCACAGAGCTGAAATAAAATAAACAAAAGATTAATTCTAATTTAACAACAAATAACATAAAAATATGAAGAATGAAAATCAAAATAATTGCATTGAGGAAAATAAACGAGAGAAACTAATTTCCAAGTTATGTGCTTAAAATTTGTTTGTTATAAACATTATTTAACTAGATAATGATTTCACAGTTTTTGTTATAAGCATTATTTAAAAACATAATGATTTCACTTTTATTGTTATAAACGTTATTTAACTACATAATGATTTCATAGTTTTGAATATGCATGTACAACTGATATATTTTAATTCTATTTAACATAAATATTTTGTATAATATGAAGGAATATCAAATCAAAGTAAATACTTGGTTCATACTTTAAGTTTATTTCGTAACATATTTTTGTACTTTTATATTAAATTTTGTTTGGCCTTTATGTATCTAATTAGACCGTTTGTATAAAAGTATTGTAATTTGATAATACAATAATAATGTTTATATTTATAGCTCGTTTTATATAAATTTAATTCAATCATAATAATATAAAGCTTATGCTTTGTTCCTTTTTATACTACGCTTGAATAAACTTTTGGAACACTTTTTTTTTTTTCAAAAATCTAACGATTCTCAAATTTTTAAATTTACAATTAGTTAATTATTTATGATCAAAATGTTCCATTCATTTAAAAACGAAAGTATTTTCCAAAGTATTCAAAAATTATATTTTTCAACTTTTAATATATATTTAAAAGATATTAATGTTTTTAATTCTCAAAAAAATTTTATATTTCTTATTTTATAATAAATCACTGACGAATTACAGAAGCATAATATGTTTCCTTCATATTATTTATTGAATTTAAAAGAAAAAAACGTTTCTTTCAGAGTAATTTAGGGAATCTGTAAATAAGTAAATACCCTTTAAGTGCTAAATTTTAAATAAATGAATTGTATAGTCATGCACAATTATGATACTATAAATTACAGAAAGTTAATTTATTATAATATTACTATGAATGTATTATTTGCATCATCATCATTGGCTCAACAGACCCATGGTGGACCAAGGCCATCTGCCTACTAGTAAATTTCGAAACAAGAGATGTTTTTTTTTTTTTTTTTTTTTTTTACGGGGTAGGGTTGTCAGTCCTGCGCCCGACGGTCATATTAGATCCACACCTACAGTTTAAAAAGTACATTTACAATCATCCATGGCACCGACGGGACTCAAATCCGAAACCTGTGAACGTTCGATTCCGGCCCTATTATTTTCATAGCATAACTCATTTTAAAATAAATAATTATTATTCAAATTTTCTTTCTCTCCATTGTGTTTATACCTATCTATCTATCTATATTACAGAAATAACTTAAAATAATAAATTAATTCATACCATTTTAGTCAATTTACCTATGCGGCAAAAGATAGAAGAAATTAATAACACTCAAAGAATAAGATAACATGGGAAAAAACTAAAAACATATTCTGTATTTTAAATTTTGTTATTTTTAAATGAGTTATTACATAATTTTCCGAAATTTGCCCATTTTCTACTCATATTTAAAACCACTTGAGTATTTATTGTACTTTTCAGATGCATTCTTAAGATGTTAGATGCAATTAATAATAATAATGCAATTACTGGAGTCTATTACATTATGGTTTATTGACCCATTTATTTAGTTAGGGGACATTTTTTGTCCTTTTATTTTTATATGTTTGCATCTACTCTCATTAACACTATTAAAAAACAGTTTTATTAATATTGTAGTGAGAGAAGCTATTAGATTAATGAGGGAGTCAATTAAATAAAAAGATCTCTTTGGACAGCCGCAGTGTCCTATATATGAACCAAATGGCCTATATATACGCATAAACTAACTACCTGAGTAGTAGATAGTACAACAAAATTTTGGAGATCACTTAACAGTTTCAAGGGAAAGAAAGTAATTTTTTTTTTTTGAAAAGTTACAAAAATTAAAGGTCAGATAAGTTTTTTTTATACGCTAAGATATAAAAGAGGACTTTATTTTTATTTAATTGTAATTTTAAATTAATATATAGATTAATAAAAAAAAATTCTTAAATAAGAAAAAGAAAATATAAAAAAGATCTATTTCGCAACATTCATCATTTTGTTGAGAGTTTACATCTTAGATAGTCTCGTTTTCGTTGCATTTGAAAAGTGAAACTCTGTTCTATTTTCTCAAAAATACCAAAATCCCTCTGATATATATGATAAATACAGCTTATTGAAATATTATTGTAATTTCCTTTTTTCTACAAATTATATTATTTTTTACAAAAACAATTAATTCTTGATTATGTATGTCATTAGACTGAATTAAAGAACTGTAATTTTTACAGCAACTTATCTCACACCAAATCAATGTTTTCATTGCCTCTAATAGTAAAAAGAAATGAATATTTCCTTTACAAAATATTTAAAATTATTGTAGGAAGGCATATAAATTCTGTTTTAGAATAATAATTTCTACGTAAAAATTTGTAAGGGCTGAAAATCATTAAAAACAAAAGAATCAAATACATAAAATTAATAAAAAAAAAGTGTAAAAATTAAAAATATTTTTAAAAGTTACCAGGAGAGCTGAAATTTCGAAACCCTTTTATTATGTTTTAATAAATTTTATGAGTTGATTAGTGTAATCCTTTTTCTAAAGGATGAAAGAAAATGAAATAAAAATTCTAGGAAAATAATCGTAACGGCTGAGAAATATTAAAAAATAATTAGGTACTTAAAATCAAAAAAATATTTAAAAAAAAATATTTCAAAAAATCATAAAATTAAAAAAATGTTTTAAAAATATTAAAATTAAATAAAAAAAAAAATATTTTTAAAAGTTCTAGCATTAGATCTATTTTACATTTTAAAACTAGTTAGAGATGTGAAAATTCGAGATCGTTTTTAATGAATTTTATAACCTGATGAGCGTGATCTCTTTCCTAAAGGATAATTGAAAATTAAATAAAAATTTCTACCAAAGTGATTAAACGATCAAAAAAATATTGAAAATTTGAAAATATGTATTTAATTATAAAATTAACTTTATATTTTTAATTATGTTTTACATCAGAAATCAGTGTAACAAAATATTAATTTCACTCAATTCTAATAACCAAACAATTAATAAAATTAAATTATTTAATAAAAGATATTTAACGCACGAGAATGATATAAATAGTAAACAAAAATATCTTACTCTATGGATTTACTTGAAGACATTTTCCGTAGTTAATATTTAACAAAAAAAATATCCTATCTGACTAAAGCTAGTTGATGAATTTTTAGAAGACTCTGAAAAACCCTCTATGTAAGAATAACTGTCACCAAATGAGAAGAAAAAGTTACGAACTACTAAGAATTTGGAAGAAGCATATCACTGTGTCATATCATGTTTACAAATCTCTGTCTCTAAAGGCTGCGTTAAATTGTTTTATGCACGTAATTTTCGTGATATGATTGTTTCCTGGCTGTAGAAATGTTAAGCTGCAGAAATTTTAATCTCTGTAAAGGTTAATAAGTCTATAAATTAAAGAGATACTAAAAAGGATATGTATAACATAAAGGATACAAGGTCAGACTTAATAAATCTTTTTTTTTCTAGATTTTATAAGAAAATTCAAGAAGACTTTATAATTGTATTTACGGTTCTATTTTTCATTTTTTTTCTTTTTTTTTTTTTTTTTTGTGGAGGAAGATAAAATATCGTACAATATCCAAATTTGGATTAATTAGATAAATTTTTGGGACAAATCTAGTATAGATGAACGCCGATATTGACACTAAAATTTCTTCTCCAAATAATGGGGCAAATTTTTTTTCTGCCAAAGAAAAAAAATCACTCTATCAGGTTGACAATGAAATTTTGGTCATTAAAATCGTAGCATATTTATAATATATCTTGGCCAAATTTATTTTTTAAATAATATTTTGTTACACTGATTGCTGATGTAAAACATAACGAAATATAATTAATAAATTTATGAATGTTAGTGATAAATATTTAAAAAAAAAAAGAAGATTTATGAAATCTAGAATACTGTACCCCTGAGGAAGTCGCCAATCTTGCAACCCGGAATATTTCGCCAATTTCTTTAAGATTGTAATAGTGTAATTAGAGGGAATTCGTAACTTCGAACAATATAATGACTATTTTATTGCTACTTTCATAGTTATTTGCAGATTTTTTATTTATAGTAAATAAGTATTCTTTTAAATAATTATTCCGATAAATTATTGATTATGAGATTGTTCTTATAACGTATATCGGCCACTGATACAGAATATAAACTTTTATGAAGTTGCCACTCATAAAAATATGAAAAAACCAACAAAAACGATTTTTTTATTTTATTAATAATTTGATCATCAAATAATTATTTTCTTTTTAATGCTGTTGATATAATTAAAGTTCTGTAACAACCGTTATTTGAATTGTCGCTAAAAATGTTAATTTTTATTTTTAGAACCGTTTGGTTTGGCAATGTTTTTGGTTTGGTTCTGATGGTAAAATAGTAGTCCACGGAGAAAACACCACTCGAACGTATTAAATTTTTCTATGGTTTTGTGGTGTTTGTTTTTAATGCTGTTGGCATAGTCAAGGTTTTTGTGGCAACCGTTATTTGAATATTTCAACCGTTATTTAAATTTAGAATATTAGTTCACGGAAGAAAAATGTCGCTGGAACGTATTAATTTCTTCTGTGTTTTTGTGATGTTGTTCTTGTTTTCTTCATACATCTGTTATGTCTATGAAAGGACAGGTTTTAATGAGGCAAAGATCAGTTTCGCATCCAACAAAAAGATATATGAATAAAATGTAAGTTATTCTCTGTTTTCTTCTTTTATTTTATTAATATTGTTTTATCATTCGAATTCGGTGACATGAAATATTTTTGATACAAAAGGAAAGAAAAAAAGTTTTTGGCTTATTATTGAATAACTTTGGCTTAATTTTTTTTATTATCGTTGTTAAAATGATACATTTTTGTGAGTCAGCAAAACAAAATTCCATACAATAATTTGGCATTGAACCGATAAAATTTGGCATGAAAGTAATTTAGGAATAAAATATAGTGATATATTTGGCTTAAAGCGATAACATTTGGGGTAAAAGCAAATAATTAAAATTCTGTCATAATAGTGGTAAAATTTTGGCGATAAAGCGATATAATTTGGCATAAAGGCAATTTAGGCATAGATTTTTGGGCTTAGTAGAGCTAAAATTTGGCGTTAAAACAATAATATTTGCCGAAAAAGCATTTTAGGAATAAAATTTCTCTTAGTAATAAAATTTGGCGATAAAGCAATTTAAAAATAAAATTTAGCACCGAGATAAAATTTGGAGATAAAGTGATAAATTTTGGCGTAAAAGCATTTCTGGAATAAAATTACAGAAGAATAGTTTAAGTATTTTGTAATTCCTCACAAAAAATTATGCATAAATTGGTGAATTATGGACAGAAATGATAATATAATAAAGATCTGTTTAAAAGTTACGTGTACAAAAATTAGTTGTTTGTTTGAAACAACATTACTCTAAGATATCCGGAGTAGTTATTCTCAATTGCAGCACATTAAATGAACATTAGAATGAGATTTGAGTATTAGTGAACGGCAGAGTTTTTGAACTGAATTCTAATTTTGTTAATCTGTTTTCGAAATTAACCTTATGATCCAAAAAATTGACATTTGCTCAGCAATTTCTTTTACTGGGGACAATTTAGGAAGTCGCTTAAAAAATTATGAATCACAGCAAGATAATGAGCATGCGACGAACGAAATTCATCAAAAGAAACGTGAATTATTAAAATATAATGATAAAAATTAAAAAAATATTGCAATAATTACATTTCTTAAGATTATTCCGAATCGAAAATCGGGTTAATTATTCTCATAAAAAATATTGTAATTTGTAATTATTTATTTTTTAAGAATCTCCAAAATGCAATAGGGAAATATTTAATTGTCTGGGCTAAATTTAATTGGCAATCTTAAACAAACAAAAAAGAAAAAATTATCAATAAATCTTATTCAGGCAATAAATGATGTTTATCAATTATCGTTCAAAACTGAAAAAAAGAAAAATTAAAATAAAAACATATAGAATTCCAAACGATTTTACAAAAAGCACATGAAAGAAATAAAAAAAATAAATAAATAAAAAAAAAACCCCTATAGAATTCGAAACGATTTTTAAAAAAAGCAGGTGTGAAAAATTTAACAAAAGAGCACTTGAAAGAAATTTAAATAAACTAATAAGAATAACCCGTGAAAGAAATTAAAAAAAACAAAACAATAAGAAACGTTGAAAGTGGTCCAGAACATCGCTGACCCATTCTCCCCAAAACAATACCTCTTTATTTTTATGAATAAAAAGTACGACGAAATTCTACAGCAGACATCCATAAAATTGGAAAAACAGGTTTATAAAGATTAATACTAATGAACATATAGTTCTATAGAAAATTGGTTCATACGCCTTCTTAAAGACGGCTTTTTCACGTGTAGTCTTATTCCATTAATAGTTGACCATTTAGACGTGAAAATAACAAGTCTCATAATTGGGGTATCATCTTTTTACAGGTGAGAGTTCTTTCAGTGTTACGAAAGATTTTGGAAGCCACTTAATTTGAAGAGAGGTAGGATTATGATTTGATTTCAGTAATACCAGGGGAAAATATCGATAACTGGTGTCCTTACGTGCTTATCTGGGAAGTTATTCTGACGAATAGCTGTGCTGAACTTCCTAATATTGATGGCCATAGAATTAAGAATATCTTCCTACACTCTGGTCTCTTTCCAATGTCGCTGAGGTCTACCTTTTTTTTTTTTTTTTTTTTTTTTAAGGATGATAACATTAGGCCACATCGGGCTGTTGTTGTTGAGAGACTATCGAAAAGTAAGAATATTATTCGAATAGACTGAACAGCATTCATACTTTTCTTTAAACCCACGTGAACATAAAGATGCTTTGGGGAGAAGTTTTTAAACATGATCCTATTCGCAGGAGAATGCTGAACAAAAAAAGTAGATGGTCATTCGGCAATGGTCTTCCTCATCTCAACAACTATTCGATCATTCTATCATCCCTATTAAATATAAAAAGCGTTATTATACAATCATTAGTATGGGAAATCATGCACCTTACTAAATTTATTGTTATCTTTTTTGGCAAATGATCACTTGTGCCAAATCCACTCTTTCAATAAAGCCGTTTTCTGAATATTTCATACTGTAAACGTCCTATTTATTTTTATGCTGTCATTTTTTCATCATTTAAATTCAAAATAATGTATCTGTCACCTGATTTTTGTTTCACGATTGATTTCTTGCTAAAAACAAACGAACAGAATTCATGCATAAGTTGTGCATATTAGGGTATTTTTTTACATCATCGTCAATAATGAAATAAGACGATTAAAAACGTCATGTGAATGCAAAAACAAAAAAATTATGTTCCATTGCTTATGAATTATCGTTTAATATTTAATGAAGTTTTAAACAGCCAATGTATTAAATGTATTACCTATGTAAAAAATAATAACCACATCTTGTCTTTCTGACGTCGAATTTCAATGACAAATTTCGAAACAGAAGATGTTTTCTTTTACGGTAGGATTGTCCGCCCTACACCCAACAGTCATATTAGACCGAGATCTACGGTTTAAAGTGAATTCGAACCACTACCACGAACCCGAAACTTGAGGCACCAAGCGCCAGAGAGCTAGTCACTCGGCCATCAGGCCTGTGAAAAACACTTTAATTATTTTTGATTTGAATGATAGAATAGAATTATATATAGAATATTATATTTTCAATTCTAATATATGACTATATTAGAATTGAAGGACTAGAACATTTAAAAAAGTTTCAACTATATACAATCACGTGAAGTCTAAAAATGAATGTATGTAATATAAACATTAAATTATATGATTAACGTCATAAATATTTGATGAATAAAATGATTAATGACAAAAAATTCCAATGATATTCTTACATAGCGTCAGCACTTGGAAAAACTTAAAACAAATTTCTTAAATTCAATAAATTATATCAATAGCTTCTAATCATAAAATATCTTTTTACATTTTTCAAACAACTGTTGTTTCAAGTATATCGAACTATGTACTTCCTGTATATAGCCTTTAATTCATTTTTTTTATGTTTGGTCAATCCCATATAATTGTCGATCAAAACTTGTTAAATCCATTTCATAAATTTGTTTTTAAAATGAAATATGTTCAACCGATCCTAGCTGCTGAGGAGGTACATTCAATAAACTGTTGAAACACGACGTTTACAGATGGTTAGTAGAGCGAGATTTCAAAACAAGATTAAGAAATAGATGAAAGAGAGCTTAGATTGTGACCTTAAGTCGAGAGACTCTTGAACTAAAATGAAACAAAGCACTTGCCGTTAAGTTTGCTATTTGTTTTAGATGAATTCTACAAGCCCTTTGGATTATCGAGAGGAATTTGTGATATACAGTAGACCCTTGTCAAACGCAAGATTTACATAATTAATATTGTGTTGGTAAAAAAGTAATTTCGGTTTTCACCATTTAAGTACATTTTAATAATCGAAAGTACTTTCTTGCCAAAATCCATTTTCCGCAAAGTTAACTTTTATGAAAATAATGTGTAAAGGTATAATTCAAATTAAGTCTCTTTCTCCTCAGCCAGCCAGAAGTTTTCGTGGTTTCGTAACGGTTATTTTTTAACTCCTTTTAATTGCCACAGTTTAAATACTTTTGTAAACTATTATTTTAAATTTTGTATTTACTAACCTTTTTACTCCTGTAAATTCTCTCCGAGCATGGGCTCGTTTAATATTCTTTCTTTAGCTCATCTTTTGGATCTTAAAATTATGTTTTTAATAATAATTATTGATATGAAGGAACGGAAATTCCCTGGTACTCCAACTAAACACCTACCGTTACGTTACCGTAAGTACGTATAATTTGAACCTAAATGTTCTAATTAAAAGGAAAACATGAAGCAAATGTTCATTTGAAAGTATTTTTTTTATTGTATTATGTACATTAATAAGTATGTACACGATACATTTTTTTAGGTGATTGTTGCATCAGACCATGATTGATGCAATTTTATAAAAGTTTCGCAGTAGGGAGCGCAGTTTTTAATCTTCCCGTAATTTTTCAATTGATTTCATCGGCTAAACGCGGGCCGTTGGGATTTGGAGAAATTTTTGTAGCGCCAACTGAGCGATAAGTCGTCAAATGATGTAGCCAGGATTTTAGGTACTGTTTACAATTTAATTCACTTACAATCACAACCCGTTATTTGGCGCACTTTGGCGGAAAGAAGTTTTGACATCGAATCCCAGTCACCCCTATTCTGCAATTTTGCCGATTTCAATCAATCTCCATAGCAAAATTAGACAGTTCGTTTAACTTCTTGTGGACTATAAATGCTTCTTTCATTGTTTTCATTGTCGGCTGGTATTACAAGATCCATTCAAGTTTTCAATAGTCATTTCTATATCATGATTCGCGATTGAATCACTGGCTTCTCCTTTTGGCCAATAATTGCTTTTATGAATAATACAGTTTCTGGGTAAATCACAAAATAGGGGCCATTGGGATTTAACAACTTTTTTTTTGTAGAACCAACTGGATGATAAGTCGCCAAATGTGGTAACCTGGATTTCTTGTACTGTTTACAATTAAATTCACTTACAATCACAACCCGTTATTTGGTGCATTTTAGCGAAAAGTTTTTTGATGCTAAATCCCGACGGCCCCTATTCTGCGATTTTACCCAGTTTCTTTGCCTTCATTTTCAATATACAGAAACCTTTAAAATTATTGACAATTCTGAAAAGAGCTGATGCTATAGCTATAGCAATGTGACTGATTCTATGCATTGTATAGCTTATGAATGAAATTCTATCGTCTTACAAAAGCAGAAACAGTTAAGATAATGTATCTGTGCAAAATCGCGCTCGGCAAGATTTACTGTAATACATAAGATTAACAGAGGAAATGATTTCCGTGGTGAAATGTCGAGATGCATTGTTCCGCATTTCAGTATCATTAGCAAAAAAAAAAACTATAAAAACTCTTATCAGAAAGTTATCATCGGTGCATGTTCAAGTAAAAAAAAAAAAAAAAAAATAGGGGGTAAAATGTTTTATAGGAGAAAAATTAAGCTATATTAGAAAAACACTTTATTTATTAGTTAGTTTCCAAAAAGAGTATAGAATTAAATTTATTTTTATTAAATCTATAACACTAAAATTACGTATCGACCAAGAAAATCATTATCTAAAACGAATCTTACAAATTAAGGTTATATAATACCTGATACTACAAAAAAAAATTGTCCTTCAAGAAAAAAATATTTAATCACATCTTCAGATAATTCTGATCAAGAAAATTGATATTAGAGTTAATATCGCCACATAAATAAGATTCCATATCTTTATCTTTGACCGATGAGCTCACTTTCACAATTATTATCTCATGTTATTTCATAAATAAATTACAAAACGATTCTGCTTGAGCTAGCATAAAGATAACACATATCGCAATATGGAATATTTTATGCGTTATTACGTAATGTAATTTCAAAAGTATAAATTGGCTAACTTATTTTTCAATGTCATTATGAATTTTAAAATATTTTAGTATAAGAATAAATGAAAGTTTTTCAATCATGTTTAAGTTGCAGTATTTTTTTTTTCCTGTTAAAATAATCAATTTTTAATTTCCTTTATGAATGTGTCAATTCACGTTTGTCTAAAAACAGGCCTAATTTTGGCAATAATTATTTTATTGCTGTTATCCTTTTAATACATAAATACTCATTTATTCACGCTCACATACATTTTATCCATAAAATAAATAGATATTGTTTTTAGGGGAGGGGGCTTTTGCACACTTGATTACTTATAAATTTTGGTTTTAAATTTCGGGCACGAGCATTTTTAAACATAATATTTATTTAAAAAAAGAATTCAGCATATTTATTAAATAATTTAGTAAAAATTCATTCAGAAGAAAATTGAATGTAAAATTGTTCAAAAATATCGTCTGGTGTAAGCAAAGACGATTTTACTTATTAGATTTTATTTAGATTTTTCAAAAAAAAAAAAAAAAAATCGTTTGGAATTCTATACTTTTTATTTTTTTTAAGATTGCTGTTATGCGTTTTGTTCTTACATTAAATTTTAAATTCTATGGGTAACCTATATAACGGCCCAGCCCATTATTTACTTTGTTTTGAATAAGTAAGTTATCTGTTATTATTATAGTTTAACTTTGTTGTACGATAATTTCTTTGTATTTAAAACTTCAGATTTCTAACAATTTAATTTAAAAATCACCTACAAAGAAAATGAAGTCATAGATTTTTGAGTATTCTTATTTTTTTTAACAGCAAGCTACAAAATGTTGAAAACGAAACGAAGCCAAAACTATTACTTTCATAGTGAAGTTTTTTAAATCTATGTTATGTAAAGACACGCTACATTTTAAAATTTTTCACATTTTTATTTTTCCCATTATTGGCGAACTTTAACGGATGTGGTATTATTCAGAATGCATTGTAAGAGCCTGTAACTCTGTATCAGGGATCTTCAAACCTTTGAAAGTTTCTTAGTGTTTTTATCAACCCGTTTATAAAACCCCAATAAATTCAACTTCTTTCATTAAAAAAATAACAATAACACATCTTTTATATAAACTCTTAAAAAAATAATATACAATTTTTTAAAGTTGTTATTTTATTTTTATTGATCTTCATTTGACCTGATTCCCAATTACCCATTACAAGGTTATATTCACTACTAAGGATGTATATTAATGATATTGCTCTACATTTATGAAATCAATTAATTTTCCTGTACTCTTTTGTCAAGGAATCAATAACTCTGCTTAAAAAATGATAGGAAGAATTACTTATGTATTTTTATTGTTTTAACACTTTAAGAAGTTTTGGTTTTCATTTAACTTTTCCTCATCTTTAGGTAATGAGTAGTTTTTACTTTAAAATTTTGTTTCTTAATCTATTGAAATCTAACACGTGCGTGTATCTCCTCCGAAACTAGAACGAATTAGAAGTCGCCAAGCATAACAAAAGATTCGTGACTATTTCGAGTAACCATTGCCTATTTAAATTGTTCCAATCTAAAAGTTTTCGAAATAGTAATTAAAAATAAAATAGACCCCTTAAAAAGGCTTAATTAGGTAAAATCACCGTTGGAATTTGGCCTCAAAAATTATTTTCGCCAAAATCCGCCAAGTAACTGGTTGAAACTATAAGTGTAGTGAATTACAAATAATACAAAAACTCGGGTTATCACATTTGGCGACTTTACACTCAGTTGCTTCAAAAAAAGTTATCAAATTCCAACGGCACGCATTTTACTATTTGTACCTTAATTTATTTTTGTTTGGCGATTGGCGTTGTAGATTTCTTCTTTTGCAGGCGAAACAAAAAACACAAGAACTAAGGTCGAAAAATTATACTTCTTAAAAATGCGACATATGGTCCATTTATGGACCTATTATATTTAATTCTTTTACTATTTTAAAGTACAACCATTTTGGACAAAAATATTTATTTTAATCATCGGAAAACTTATTTTGCGAATTTTTTGGAACGAATTTTTCATTATTGAAAAATTATGTATTTTCACAGCTCTGCCATATCGCACATATTAGATTCGTTTAATATTTTTACCATAAAAATACAATCATTCAACTTTAAAAGAATGATAATTGAGAAAAAAAAAAATCTTTTAAGTCATTCAAAATTGAAGGCAGTAACTAAAGTTGAAGCTGATTGTCTTATTAAGGTTCAGCAGAAAGCCAATCAAAACAGCTCTTTAAAAGTAGCAGAATTGTTTTACTTTTTAATTTTTACTTTAACGTATTTATTAACATACTAAGCAATATATCTTAATGATTTACAATAATAAATAAATTCGATCAGTTATAAGAACATTATTTCTAATCAATATATACCAATCCAAAATATCAAGTAGTTCAGCTTTAAAAAACACCCCTTTTATTTATTAATTTAACTATTTGTAATAAATAAAAATGAGAACAACTGCATCACTTAAGAAGTCCTTCTGTAGTTCCTCTTTAATTACTTCCGCTTTTTCAGACAACCTCAATGTCCTTGTGCAGCTATGTTTAATAAAAAGTAACTGTAATTCCACTTTAAAAACAGATGATGTTTTAGTACGGTATTATTAAAGTTTTTGACTAACATTAATTAAGACCAAAATTACAACTATCGAATTAAGGTCATTTAAAAGAACGCAGGTTTAGAATAATTGCTATATACAATTGAAAATATTTAAAAAACAGCACGATTTAGATTCAAAGCGAAGCAAAAAAAACGAAATAAATCTAGACAAAATATGAATTTTTAATGAAATATTTTCAGCAAAAAAAATTAAATTATTACCTTTAAAATTCCGAACAATATAGAATATGCAAATATCATAGAATTAATAATTTAAAAAAAATAAATACATCATAATAGTTGATATGTAGAATATTTTTAAAAATATTTGTATTTTGTTTAAAATCTTTTTAAAACTTATGAAATTTTTCTTATGAACTAATTATTATTTGAATATGCATACAAATTCATATTAATTTCAATTAACTTTGAAAAATTAACTTTTTTGAAAAAAAACAGACGAAGAATAATATTATAATTATGTGCTTTTTATTTTAAAAAAATGTAAAAAAAAAGCGTGAAGTAACTTTTTAAAAATCACGAATAAACATTTATATATTTCTTAAAGATTTATTGTTGGCATAAAATAAAAAATTTAAAAAAAAAAAAAACAGCATTAACAATTTTACAAAGAAAATAAAAGTACGATGAAACAACAAGGCTCTAAAAAGCCTTGCGAAGAAATTTAAACAAGCGATAGTAAAATAATATTAAATTTGCTTTCATAAAATAAACAGCATTTGTTAAATTTTTCACTACTAAGAAAGAGAAAAACATGTCTATTTTTATGCAGACATATACAATATTCTGTGTATCTACATATACAGAACTATTAGTTAAAAAAATATTTTGGAAAAATTATCTATTTCTTAAGCTATTTAATTATTTTTATGTAAATGTAAATGAATATGCAGATTTATTTCTAGCATTATTTATTACGTGCTATTTTAATAAAATTTTGAAAGTGATACAAATAAATAAATTAAAAAAACTAATAAAATATTTAAACAATTTTTTTAAGACGCACTGCAATTTAAAAAGTAAATACACACCCATCTCCTTCTACATCCATAGACATTCCCCTTGACACTTCAATCATTTTTTTTTCTTTCTTGTTTGCAGAAAACAACTAATCTCTTCCTGTCCACTGATCACCAAAGACTAATTAACTACCATCTTAAACTGCCGTCAGTTTTTCAATCTCAAATATCGGGCTTTATCACAAAATAATCGGAATTACATTACGTCACTTTTCGGAGGTAAGTTCCGAAAAGCGAGTGTCTGTCGAGTGCTGCCAGATTCTGCGAGATAAACTTTTCCCGCGAAATCAATAACAGAAGTTCTTTTCCCGTTTATCACTTTTATGTTTCCTGGACCAATGCCAAAGTTATGCCAGTCGACATGGCATCCGTACGGATATACAATTGTTTCACTCGCATGCAGCTGGGATCTTCAGGTTGTAGAAGTTCGCAGACATTTGTTACGCCCATATCATTACAAGCACTTGCATTAGGAAACATGAGTTTTGAAGGCTAATAAAAGGTTTATTTAAACTACGGGCGGACGTTGCCTCATTACAAATAGCGCCTGCATTCAGCAATGTTTGTCAGAACAAAAAATATGCTTTTTACAAAGGTTAATTATCTACACAAAAGTTTTGAGGCATTTAGGGTTTTTAAAATAAAAAAAAAAAAACGTTTGTAAATGCTTTTCATGCTTATTTTCAAAATGTACAAATTTAATTTAAATAGAATTATCAAGCTTATAGAAAAGAAGTTTTATTTTTAATGAAAAATAGTATTTACAAATTAAATTATTTTTTCATAAAATTATAAAACTCAATTTTTCTAAAATTTCATCATAAAGTGTCAATTATTTCATTGGTAATTTTAAGGCAATTTTTAGGTTCATTTACAGTAGTTGAAACTACAAAAATGAATATTATTCCATACGAAAATTTATTTGATGTAAAAATGTTTTATCTGCTTGTTAACATATTTTTACAATTAACTATCGAAGTTCTTTCATACTTAAGCACAAAAATTCGGATGGGTAACAGACAAATATTGTCAACTTTCAGGAAGCATCTTATTTACATGAAGATCAAATTAAGATCTTTTTCTAATTACTGTATTTTCTTTTCTTTAAGTACAATACTTTTATTGCAGTTTTTTTTACATGGTTGTTAAAACTCTTTATATAACTCTACATTTTAACAGTTTGAGAATATAACGACGGGAAAGACAAGAGTTTTTCTTACAAAAATTAGGAAAGTTGATAGAATTTAAAATTTTGCCTTTTATAGAATGCAGCATAATAAAATAACAATTATCGTATTAGTTTTTGAAGAAACATCAAATTAATAATATTTTTTATTATATAACCACTGATATGTTTATTTATTTCTTCTTTATTATTATTTTTATTGTGTGAGTAGTGACTCGGGTTCTCATAAATAAGGGCCAACAGCCCCTCAACAAGAATTCAAAAATGATTTCAGGGAAGAGATATTACTTTTCTTAATTTAAACAGAATTATTTCTAAAAATTCCCCAATTAGCTTTAAAATCTACGGATATAAATTTTACACGAATTTATAATAAGCCGATTAATTTCGAGACTTCGTCATGCATGATTAATGAAATCATTAAACGGCTCAAATAAGAAGTTAATAAAATCTGGCGGCCACTATAAATTATATATTTTATAATTTGTTAAATATTATATTATTGGCTGGCTATTATAACTATTATTTTTCAATTAAAGCACACTATTTATTCAATTAAAAATGTCTTCATAACAAAGAATAAATGTAAAGTTATTAGATCTTAGCAATTTATTCGTTAGATATTCTTAAATTCCTTGATTATTCAGAAATTTCTATTTTTACATAGATTTGCATTTTTTTCTTTATAAAAATAAATTGGTGAACAAGAAGTATATTATAGAGGGAGGGGATATTAATCTTATTTTATAATATTTTAAAAAAAAGGGGGGATGTACTATTTATTACTTATTATTTCATAAATTACAATTATGAAGTAGTAAGTAATAAATAATGATTATAATTCATTTGTTAATTATAACTTCTCTTTATTAAATGAAAGTTAAGATATAATGAATAGTGTCTTTCTTAAAAAAAAATTTATGTTCTAAATATATTTATGCTCCTATTAAAAGAAAATCTGAAACAACATATACTTGCTTTGCATTAAAAAAAAATATGTTAAAAAATAAAAAAAAGTATTAAAAATTCCTTCCATAGGCTAAAATTAATTTTAAAATCTTTTTGGTGGGTTAAAAATTCTTACAAAAAAATTGTAATTTATTAAAAAAGTAAAAATTAATTATGACAAAATGGAGTAGCCCTTTTTTTATGAGTTTAATTACATTTTATGTAATAAAAGCCTAATGATTGGTTGATGAAACAACTGGACGGGAACGCCATTTTGATTCATCATTATTCAGAAAATGGCTACAGGTTCGATTTCTGTAATTTAACTAAGACAATTTAAAACAGCACTGACTGAATTTTAAATAGTAACATTTGCTTCAGAAATTTTCTGTCTTAGGTTAGGATTCACTGGAGTTTATCATGTTTTTCTCATGTGTTATACTAATATGAGTTAGTCATACTTTTAAAGACCAGAAAAGCGTTCCTCCATGTTTTGCAATTTGGCACCCTTCTTTTCCTGTCATACACTTTATCTAACGCAGAATCTGATTTAAAACACATCGCATCAGTGGCAAATAAATTCAATGACAAATACTGGCCATTAAAAAATTAGTACACTTAATTAAAAAAATTAAATTGCATTTCAAAGCGATACAAGATGTCTATTTATGAATAGTTTTGAACATTTGATATATTTAAGTATTGAAGGCCAACTTAAAAAAAATATAAATTACTAAGAGATTCTTTTTACCAGTAAAATTATTTTGGTTATTAAAATGCCAAGAAAAATTTCATTGAATTTAAAGGCTAATAACATTGTTGCACCTTTTGTATTGATTTGGTTTATTTTTATTACATATAGGCATATTTTATAAATTGAAATTTTGCAAATTTAAGTGAATGAACAGCAATTTGCACTTTGCGGAAAAGAAAATCAAAGCTTACTAAAAATGACATAATAAATGTTAAAATGAAATTTTGCAATTATTTTAATAACAATCTAGCTTTTAAAATGTTTCGTTTCTTTTTCTATTCTTGAGATTTTTTCTTAGTGCTGTAGAGTGCTGATTAATCAAATTATTATTAAATCAACAATCATTAATTATAAGTCCATTTGAGTATGTTTTTTATCTTTGAAGTATTTAATTTCACTAATATATTGTAAACATTGCTTAATCGCTGCCTTCTGAGGTAAGAGGAAAGCCCTTTTGATATTTCATGCTTGAAATCCCTTACTAGAATTTCCTTTGATTTCTTCCGATTGCAGCACGTGTAAAAGATACCGTTTGTTTGTAGTAACCGAAACCGATTTGTTATCGAGTTCATTAAAAGCAATTCGGGAAAAATGATTACGTAACAAAAGCATTCATTACGAGATCGGTTTACCGTATTTTTTTGAAACATTTGTTTACATATAAAATTAATGGGAATATGGCTTTATGCAAATGTTTTAAAATTTGTTATTTCCATTAAACTATTTTCTCGATTAAAAATTTCTCTATAGAAAAATTTATATACGCACATGAAAGTAGAAATAAACAAAAAAGACTTTAAATTTTTTTCCAGCTAAGAGACTAAAAATTTTTACATCAACTCTATTAAAAGAAAACTGATTTTTCATTATTTAAATGGGTTGTTTGAATAATACTTCTTCGTCAACATTACAGTCTTTTACAGGCCCAGGCAGTTTCCATGAGCTTCTTCCGTCTGATTTTGTTTGGGGCCATATGCCTTTAGATCGCTTTCAACTGAATTAACCCATCTGGTGAGAGGCCTTCTTCTTCGGGTGCCTCCAATTGTTGAAAAGTAGCTTTTTAGTTGGATTTATGTCGTTATAACCTAAAAATGTGTCTCAGCCATCTAATACGGCTTGTTTTTAAAACTTTTACAACATCAGTTTCTTTGAATTTGTTGTAAATTTCATGGTTGTATTGTAGTATTCTATAGACATCGTTTGGTCCAACAGCACCAAACATTTTTCGAAATATTTTTTTCTTCAAAAATTAACAGCCTATCTCTTTCAGATTTATTTAATGGCCAGTACTGGCTGCCGTAGAAAATGATTGGTCTGATTAAGGTCTTGTATGAGTTAATTTTTGTTTTAACATTGATACGTTTTTGATTTGAATTATTTTCTTAGCCCATAAAAGCATTCATTTGCCATAAATGTTCCATTATTTAATTAAAGTTTTATGTCATTATCATTATTAATGATAGCTCCAAGGTATTTAAATAGTCGAACACACTCAAAGGGAAAATTAAATCATAATACACGGGCGTGCAAAATTTAAAGAACAATACAATTTATAAGCAAATAGACCATTTCAATTGAGAGGAAATCATATAAGTTATTAAGAAATCTGTATATTTGTTATCTAAATATCTGTTTGTTACGCAGACAAGCATTTGTACTAATGCTACTTTTTTCTAGAAAATCTTTTTTAAATTAATTCCATACAGTAAACGTTCTATTCATTTTTTTGTGTTAGTATGATTTTTTTCATCCTTCAAGTAAAAAATATTGTCTCTGTATTCGTGCCTTCAAGTGAGCGAAGTAAAGGTTAAAAAAATTAGGAAAGTACTTTACATTTTGTATTTTTATTTTTCAGTTTGGTACGTATAATTGAAATCTTAAGCAAAATTTCAGATGAACGTTAAAATTATTTACGTCTATTTTGGAAAAAAAATTATTGGTTTCATATTTATAATTTTGTTGTGCTATTAAAATAATTTATTGCATTTGTATCCATATCTATAATTGAGATCGATATAATTATTCCGTAGGCTGTAAAGTCTTTTTTGTTAGGGAAATGGAAAGACAGCGGAGCCATCAAATACTCCTTTTGTACTGTTATAAATTATGGTTGACAAATAATATATTGAAGTACGTTTTGGTAACACATTTCGCTACAATGTCCTATTAAAGTTTTTTTTTTTTCTTGTTGATATAGAACGATTAAGTAGTACAAATATCATCATCATTAATAGCACGATAGCCCAGGGTGGCCAAGGCTTTCCTTTTGAAGAGATTTCCATGCATTTTGAGAGATGCATGAGATTTCCATTTTCTGGGTGGCAATAACCCTTCAATTCTTAACCTTTAGTACAGCAAAAATCTTTTTCAACTGCGTCTATCCATCGCAACTTGGGTCGTCCTTTTCCTCTTTGTCCCTGTGGCTTTGCCAAAAACTAGCCTTTTTTTTTACAAGGTTTAAATCATTCATTATAAATAAATGAGCAGCCTAGTTTATTGATCTTAATAAACTTTATAATATCTAGGTTTTTATAGCATTTATAAATTTCTGTGTTGTATTGGCTTCTCCAACAATCACTTTCAACACCTCCAAGAACAACCCTTAAAATCTTCCACTCAAATATACCCAAATGGGCCTCATCAGATCTTGTCAAAGTGTATGCTTCAGAACAAAAGACAAAAATAAGTCTAATAAGAGTTTTTATATAACAAGAATTTAGTTTTCTGCTTATGAGCTGTGATTTAAACAGATTTCTTAACCCATAAAAGGCCTTATTGGCAGACACAATTCTGGTTTTTTTTTTTTATTTCAGGTAAGATATTATTTTGATAATTAATTTCTGATCTTAAGTATTTAAAATTAAATACTGACTCAAAAGTGTAAGCGTCTATTCGAATATGGTAGAGGAAATATCTCATAAATCATTTCCTCGTTGACAACTGATACTTTCTCAGTGAACTTATTTATAAACTATTAATCACTTGGTTTCCATGAAGTTATTAGTTAAAAATTCATGAAATTATTGATTTCCCCTACCAATAACAATTCACTAAAAATAAGTGCCCAAAGAATTTACATGCGAATTAATGCCATTAATATTGAATTTCTTTAAAATCCGTAGCTACTTTGTCCGAAATCAATTTAATTATTAATTCTAATAAAAGCCTTTCGAAATCAATACCATTTTAAGGATGATAAATTATTCAACGAATCGCTACATTATCACTTTAGTGTGAGATTTCTAAAGAATGCTGCTGTAGCCTTGATTATAAATTTTGTTCACCGATAAGACGCCACAATCTTAGGAAATTTGATTCATCTGCAAAAAAGTAAGTGAGTGATACTCGTCGTACGTCTCTAATAGATAATGATGAGCTAAATGTTTCATGTAATGAAGATAAAAATTGGCATTTATGTGTTAATGGCACGTGCTGATTTCGGAATCATAGATTACATTTATCATTAAAGAATAGTATGTAGGTTTGATATTTTAATTCATTTTAATCCATTGTTGAATTATAAAGTTCATGAAAGTAATTCATTGTTTAAGATTAGCGTTTCCTAAAATTGAATTTTTTAGATTAAATCGTATGTATGCCATCAATTTACAGCATAAATTTGTTTTATACAGATTATTTTTAATTATTATAGAATTAAAAAAAAATGAATGAATTCTGTTAGAAGTTCTCATACGGAAAATTAATACTAAATTACAAACGTCACGATAGAAATGTATATAATAATAATATGATATACATTTAATAATATGTAATGTAATATGTTTGATTATAACGTATTAAATTTTTATTATATGTGCTGACATTGTAGTGTAGAAATATAAAATTTAGCATTAAAATTGAAAAAAGAAAAAGGGCCACCGGATGCAACGGGCGTACCGGTTACGGATTCCAAGGTGGTTTTAAGAACCACAAAACCTCCACACCTTAAAATAGTTAACACATTTGCATATACTGAATTTGCATAAATTAATGAATAGTAATTAAAATAAAATAAAACAATTTAAAATTTAAGAAAACATCTCTTGCTTGAGAACAATTAAAGCAAGAGATCGAAAAAAGCTAAAGCTATCGGTACAATTAAGAGCCACCGAACATTGAGTGGTTCTTAATATCTAATTTTTCCCTTTTCTAATCTCCTTCTTCTGAAGTGCCATTACTTGCAAGCCTCACCTCATTTTGGTATCTTTTCTCAACTTTTATTTATTTTAGTACTGGCAACCAGTGGCATAACAATAGAATAGGCACGGGCAAATTGCCACGTGCCCGCTGCGAGCATAGAGGCTGTGAGTACAGGAAAGGCCTGGCATTTATTATAAAATAAAATAAAATTTATTTATTCTGTATTTGATAAATATAATTTACTAAAGCGATAAATTAAAAAAATGTTTTTTGAAATTTGATCGTATTCATTTGTATGAAAAATATATCGCATCTGGTAGTAACAGCAATAGAAATAGTTATGCACTGGTAATCGCGATGCTAGGGATTTCCCCGATTTATGGTTCGTGAATAGGTACTTACAAAATAAAAGCGGAATTCCGCCGGCACTCATGTGCCACTGGAATATTTTTAAATACACTTGTTACGGAATTCTCAGTTTTTGCTCCACTTTCATAAATGAAATAAAACGTCTTCTTCCATATCGGAACTGGGTGATTTATTAACCATCACGAATCATTTTATGTCTTCAAGCTTTCCTGAAATATGCTCTGCATTTATGCTATTTGTAACAATTCTTGTGACTACGCCTAGTACTGAGCGATTATTCTCGAAATAAAAATTGATAAAAAACTATTTAAGAAATTCTATGTGACAAGATAGATTATGTAATTTGGCTATTCTATTCATAACATTCCATAACCAGAAACTAGAACTTTGATGCTGTCATTGACACTTTTGGAGATCAGAAAGCCCGAAAAAAAGAAATTTTAATAAATTAAATTTTTAACAAAAAAAAAAGGTAATTTAATTCAATACCCACTTTTAAAATAAAAAAGTTCATAGTGTCAACCAAAAATAATACGTATTTTAGGTATTATTTTTATTAAAAAGAAAATACAATAATGATACTTTGCATTGAGGGGTCCTTATTGGAAATATTTGCCACGGTCCTCAGTTGGTATTAGTACTTGCAACTATTAATTATTTTTTTCAGTTTTTCACTGTTAAATTTCTTTTTTAAATTTAACTTTTCCTAATATATTCTCAGATTCTATTATTATGCTATTAATATATTCTATTATTTAGATTCTATATATAATTATAAAAAAATGTAATATTTAAATTATATTGGGCTCGATCAAAAATTATTTATCATTCCCTTCTAGATAGAAGGGCATGTTTGTCATTCAGCCAAAGAACTTTAAGTAACCCATAAAATTATCAGCAATACAAATACGAAAAGATTTTTATTAAATTTGTTAAAAAATTTTTTTCAGTTTTAATGTTTAAATTTAATCAAAAGATAAAAAATTTTAGCGTCACTAATTATAAAATTAAAAAATGAAATTGAAATATAAAATGAATTTCATATTTTCTAGCTTCACAGACATATTCGGTCGTTTCGAGTAGCAAAGATGTGTTGTAGATTAGAATTTAATCTTGAAAAATATTTTAAAATTGAGACATATTATAATATTTACAATATATTTTTCCTTAATATTTGGTTAAGATCTTAATATAAAACTATTTCATTTACTAAAAGGCAAATGCAATATGAAAAGAAATCTCCATCGTGCTAAAATTCCTGACAAACTTGAAATTTATAATTATTAAATATGGTTTTTAAAATTATTCTATTCATTAAGAAATAATTTTTAAAATTATTTAGTTTTTCAGAACATTGATAAATGATATAATTTTTACTTTAGGAAGCAATAAGAACTAACCTTATCAATCTTATTTAAATTATAAAAATATCTTCATTCAAAATTTTTAATTAATAATTGTAATTTGGAAAAAAAAAAGAAAAAAGATTTTTTAAATTTATACTTACTTTTAAAATGTTCTTGGGGAAAATAGAGCAATCTTTGTTCGAAAACATCAGACAGCGAGCGAATTCCATTTTCCATTTTAAATTACAAATTTAGTTTTAGAAAACTGGAGAATATCGAGAACAACAAAGTAAATAAATAATAAATAGCTCTCCATCGAAATAAATAAACTTTAAGAAAGATTAGCGCATAACCTTACCTCCAATAGGCAACCACTCTTCATCTGAGCATGCGCGATATAATAGATTCAAATATTTGCAGACGATAAATGCAAGCTTGCGTTAATGGTAAATTAATTTGGTAATTCGAAACGAATCGATATTGTCTGAATCGTTTTGTTTTTCTCGGAAATAAATGAATCCGAATAATGATCCAATTTAATGCAAAAAAGGTGAAATTTGACCTTCAATGCTTGGTTTCGGTTTCTTCCTTCCGTAACGTATTTACTTCCCAGAAATAAAGGTTCATTGAAAACAGTAGTAAGTTAATCTTTGAACACTTCTATTTTCAATGATTCCATCATAAAGTATAATTAGCAATCGATACGCAGTAATTCGAGCTAAAAGTTGAGAAAACCCAAGCATGCTTTTGTTTAGGAAATTGTGATTGAAAACGTTTCAAGTTTATTTATTTCTAATAAATGAAATTTCTGTTTAAGAGAAACGCTTTTGTTTTGATATTTAAAAGAAAACTAGTGTTTGTTCTTTAAACTGAAGCCAGTATCCTGCAGGAGGCAACTTTTTGTTATCTATTTTGGAGAACCTATTTTGTTACTTCTTACTTAATTTAATAAAAAGAATAATTTTGAATTCTTGTACATTTTCATGTAATTAAGTAGAACAATATTAATTTAACATTAAACGATAACGAAAGTTGTATTATTAAGTTGCTATAGCTACAACTTCACAATGTTTCGATACAAAATATTAGTTTAACAACTATGATATTCAGCTCGTGGCAGGAAATCTGATATGTATTAGAGTGAATTTCTTAACATAAAGCAGGAAGAAAAGGCGTTTGTAATTGTGCCATAATTTCCATTATTATTAACTTTTTGTATTGTAGGCAAGCCAACTTACATCTTACAAAAGGAATAGCTAAAATTTACCAGCCTTATTTTTTTCCAATTCTTTCAAAGAAATATTTCATAACTTTTTTAGATTTACATAGTAAATTAACATTTTTATTTTATAAAAGATTAGCAGATATGATCCATCATCTACACAATAATAAAAAACAGTTTTAATTACGAGTGTAAAACATCTAATCAAGACAAATAAAAACAATAGACGCAAGCGATAACCCACATAAAATCAAAATATTAAAATGGTGCCAGACGCGTAAAGGACTGAGACGTGCGTTCTATACGTGATTCTTTAATGAAAAACTATTTGTGCCTCCTGGTGATAATAAAAAGAAAAGTTTTTATTTAGTTAGCAACTAATAAGAATTTCTGGCAACACCAGATATTTTTTTACTTTCTAATGCAGCTGGCAAACACAGACAGCTTGGTCTTTGGATGCCTTAAGGAAAGTGCTGCACAGACGTATTCACTTTGCATTACCCAGGGGCGCGTGTAACTTGAAGATAAGCCACGGACGGGGAGTAACACTGCCCCCGCAACGCTCTACGATCCTATTAGACCGGGACCTACTTTTAAAGTGGATTCAGAACCACTACAAACAACCATGGCACCGCCGGGACTCGAACCCGAAACCTGTGGTACTGAGCGCCAGAGCGCTAGCCACTTGGCCATTCAGGCCCCGCAACACCAGATATAAAAAATAGAATTTTTCTTTTAATTCAACTTTAATTTACTTTAATTAATAATTTTAAGTTTTAGAAAATAAAGATAGACAAAAAGAATTCTCTTGATTTTATATAAAGAAATTTTCTCACTGAAATATTAAACAAGTAATTCTAAAAACAAATTATTGTAATGGGTATATCTAGTTACATTTTGAATTGTATTATTTTTTTTTATAAATGCACATACACATTTATATATTTAAAGCTATTTTTCTCCTAATTTGACCTTTTGCTCATTCTGCTTTATTTTTTTGATTACATGCAACTGATTTCATCAACATCTACACTTTTGAAATTTTTGTTATTTCTCATTTTATAATTTTATTAAATAAATAATTCTTTTTTTAAAAAAAAGGGCATTTAATTTTTTTCTTATTAACTCAAAGGACATGAGACCACCGCTATGTTTCAACATTTTACAATGAAGGAGCTAGTGGCCGGCCAAGGATATCCATATTAATCTACAATAAGAGAACACATTTATATATACATATAAATTATTAGGTTTTCAATGAATATTTGGCAACAGGATTTGTGTATCCGAAATTATTAGTTCAATAAACAAATATTTAAATTACATTTTCCAAAAAGCATTACATTTAAAATTAAATATTTTATTTATTTTACTTATTTATTTTGATAGAAATTTGATACACTTTATAAATTACGCATTATAGATTATATAAATGAAAATAAATACAAATTTTATATAGTTTTTAAAATTTCCAAACTCATTTATAGCTTTATAAATTTCAAAACTCAAATGTAATTTCACAAATTTCAAATCACAAACGTAATTTTACAAATTACAAAATGCTATTTTAATGAGATAGTTGGCTTTTTAAAATTCGATTATTTATTAGTAGAAATAATGTATTGATAGAAATGCTTTTGTTTTGTAATTTCCTGTCAATTAAATATTTCCTAACACATTAACGTTAAAAAGGAAATGATCAAAAATTCAACGAATTATCTATTAATTTTCTTAGTAATAATTTCATAAATGATAATAGATGCTATGTAAAAATATTGTGATTTATTTCGTACAATTTCTTTCAAATATTTAACCTAACAGACCCAACACTTACCCAAAGTAAAAGAGTAAACAACTAAAAATAAAGCCTACTAAAGTACTACTACCTGCTTACTTTATTTTATTGCTTCATATTAATTACTTATACGATACTTTAACCCATTTAAAGATTACTTAACTTTCACCACTGTTATAAAATGTACATAGCAGATTCAGCGTTACGCAGGATGCACAGCAGAAGGAGTTGCTACACTAGACCTTCATTATACCACTGTAATTTGGAACAAACACACTGGGAGAAGGCATTTGAAAGACGGGTAGAGGAGACATCCGAAGACACACTCATTATTTCCCCCTCAAAACCAACTTAAGGATTTTCTGGTCTACAAATTTATTGTGCCTATATCTAGCGTGATTTTTTTTTTTTTATGTAGAAGGAGAAAATGCTCTGGGTATAGGAGAGATGACATAAAATAAAACAATGGGTATAGGAGAGATGACATAAAATAAAACAATGGGTATAGGAGAGATGACATAAAATAAAACAAATTAGTGAACGCAGGGCCGGATTTTCCTATATTCTAACTAGGCTTCAGCTTGGGGCCAAGATCAAAAGAGGAGTACAATTAATTTGAATAGAAAATATGATAATTTTTATTGCATATTTTATTTTTGTAGTCAAAGATTTTTATTATTTGAATTTTCTTTCTTTGTAAATGTTGTGTGTTATGTTTGATTAGTTATTGTTACAAGATCTATATCTGGTGTGAGAATAAATGTCCAAATAAGTGTTCTTTTTTTTTTTTTTATTTATTATCCATACCACATTTTTTATAATGATTAGTACCAATCGCAACATGTTTCATTTAACATATTGATATATATCACAGTAATGAGGTATTTTATTATCTCTCATGTAATTTACAAACTTAAAAATGGGAAGTGAAAGGGTCTCATAAGTGGAATAGCCTAGGGCCTCTTTTCATCTAAATCCGGCCCTGAGTAAAACCGTTTCAATATTTGCTTATTGTTTTTTGGCGGAACATAAAATTTAAATACATAGGTTTGGAAATTAGAAGGGACAGTACTCTCTGACCTGAAAGAAGAATTGGTGCTCTCTAAAATTAAATTATGCTTCTGAAATGTATTAAGCTGGCCAACTCTGCCCAGAATTCTGCATTAGCAATTAGGTTTCAGTGATGAACAAATAACAGGCACTCCATCAAATATTCTGAAGTAACAAACCAATATTATTTTGAATTTGCATTCAATAAAGTATTAATTCTATAGTAATAACTAATATTTTTATTTCAATAATTTTATAGGTAATACATGTGTTTATATGACCTTTAAGTCTTAAATGGATATGGCGTGATATGTTATCTTTATTGGTTTTCCACTCTTGCATTGCCTTTTTTTTTAGAAAAGAAATTATATGTTCTGTTTAATGTGTTATAGATTTCGCACCCACTAAATAATCCCATGGAAATCATGTTATGATAAATATATTCATAAACTGTCTAATGATTAATAAGCCCTTCTCGCGACTCAGTGGCAACACGGACCACTGGTGAGCATTAGGTTGAGGTTCAATCCACTGGCGGCTTTGTTGTAGACACTGTTTCAAAAGAAGACGAGACTCGATGGTGTCTGGGATAGTCAACATCTTGAATACCTAGTGGGAGTTTTCCGGATTTTCTCCCATACGATATGCAAATCCTTACGGAAGGCATTGCCCTCATTCTTCGGCGTCTCGGTTTGGTTTGGTTTTTGTCGCTCTGCGGTCATCTTATGCACACTTTAGGCTAAATAGACTGGGACCTACGGCTTAAAGTGGATTCCGAACCCCTACAAACACCCATGGCACCGCCGGGACTCGAACCCTGTGGTACCGAGCACCAGAGCACTAGCCATTCGGCCATTCAGGCCTCTCAGCGTCTCGAGCCAAGTCAGATTTCTACATACGGGTGCTCCATCACGACAGAAGCTGCTCATTTCCCTCCATCCATGAGTAGATTACTCATGGGGTGTCCGTCACGCATTGCAGGACACTGAGGATTAGACACATGCACATTAATAAATCTTCAAATCACACTTCAGGACTGGTTGTCGATCAGATTATGTTTTAGCAAGAAAACAATATCACGAATATTACATTACAGAAAACAAAGACAAGAAAAAAACACTTAAAAGTCCCTAAACGAACACTAATCAATTCAAAAATATTAATTTTGCCAAAAATATTAATCACCCATTAATATATTAATTACCCGTATTTATGGTTTAGCGACTATAATAACGAATAATGTGATCCGTGTAAAATCAAATAGCGTAAAACGGAAATATATTGAAGTAAATTTGTACAATCAGAAAAATATCTTGTGAATAAGAAAAAAAAAAAAAAAAATACCTACAAATTTTATGAAAGCAATAGAAGATAAATATTTTATACTATGTAGTTTTTATTCTTGTCTACTTATTCGAATATATAGAGAGTATATATTCAAATAATATATACTCTCTCTATATATATACACAATATTTGAAAAGTGATATACTTTGAAATCTGATATTCTAGACATATTATTTTTCAAAATCTCTTTTCTTCATAGTATATTTGCCAAATGATGAATTAATACCAAAAACCTTAATAAATTTATGTTCAGTTTCTTTTTTTAATTTATATTACTATATTGACAATTTTCTTTCTCAAATCTTAAAAATCGAATGTTCCATTGTTATGCTGCATATTATCTTCAAAAGGATATAATTAAGGGAAGGAAAAATCAATCCCATACAAAATATAATAATTGATATAGCCAAATATAATTGACCAAAATATAAATTTCTCAAGAATGCAATCTGTTATTGCTATTGTGTGTGATCCTCAGCGTCCTGCAATGCGGAACTGACGTCTCATAAATAATCTACTTATAGATGGAGGGAAAGGGGCAGCTTCTGTTGTGATGCAGCGCCCGAATGTAGAAGTCTGACTTGGCTCCTTGTCATTGAAGAAAGAGGGCAGTGCCTTTAAGAAGACTTGTTTTGGGAGAACTACTCTACATTTTCGTATGGGAGAAAACCCCAGAAAACTCCATGTAGACCAATTAACGAGGCAAGATGCTGAGCATCCCAAACATCATCGATTCTCCCGTTTTTAAAAACAGTGATTACAACACAGCCGCCAGCGGATTGTACTTCAGCCCTAATGCTGAGGAGAGGAGCATGTTGCCACTGAGCCACGAGTCGGCCAGTATACAATCTAAAAACATTTTTGAAGCATTATCAAAAGTTATTTTTCTTCAAAAAGTTTTTGGAATAGAAACATCCTTAATTAGACTATCACAAAATATCTCAAGTGTTAGAATAATATAGTATAGATTCGAGGAATTTTGTAATATTTTACTTGCACACGCTTCCAAATTTTTCTATTCAACTTTTTTTTTTTTATCTAACCGCCCTCATTAAATGAACCGGAAATCAGTGCGGCAGAAATCAAAGGCTTAGCCGATTATAATAATAAATACAATGGGCTATCATCTCCTTTGCCCATTAGCGGTTAAAAGATCAATGACAAATTTCTGACATCCTTGCTTACCCGCGTGTCAGAGAACAGTGATAATAAATAACAAGGATTTTTAAAAAGAAAGAACAAACGGAACTCAAGGTCAGATCATAAATTTCTTGTAAAATATGGACAATTAAGGATAAAAACGTAATCTCCTCTTAAGGATGCTCGAAAAGTAAACTCATTTTGCTACAATGCAAACCTCCAAAACGAAGAAATTTTTTTTTTTTTTTTTTTTTTAAATTTAGAGAGAAAAAAAAATTATTTTCTTGATGATCTTAAAATTATAGCTTAAAAATAAATTTAATTTCCATTTGAAAATGTAATTGGACTACTTTTTTAGCTTATTACAAGATAAATATTATGAATAATTTTGAAATTCAATGTTAAAACAATGTCATTATTTTTAAAATAGAAAATAAAACAGCTTTTAAGAATTGCTATCTATGTCAGTAAATGATTTAAAAATTGTCAAGCATTCTAACATTGTCACCTGCATCCTCCACAGAGCAGTAAATGTTTAAATGAAAATTAATAGTGCTTTTTCACAACTTAATTTGAGTCCCTTCTTAACTGTATTTAGGGCATGCATTTCTTGTTATATTGCTCTGCATTAAATATAAGTTTGCTTTCATTTTTCTTCTATGCACAATATCTCGAGTTCCACTTGAAGTGTTCACGAATAGTTTATCAAAAAACAATTAGAGAGGGTAATGCTTCCCGGAAGGATTCTTAGGTGAAACAGTCCCCCATTTACACCTCATATCGGAGAAAAGTCCCATCAAATAATATTGGTTGTTGATGCGGAAGTCCTTGTAATTCGCTGTCATAATGGCCGTCGAGTTTTCTTGTTTTTGATGACAGTGACTGAAACTGACACCTAGTACACACATCGAAACTGAGATGTTTTTCACAAATGTTTATCGAATCCCGTATTTGCTTGAAAATACATTTCCTTAGTCATAAGAATGAAATTAAATTAGTATTATTATTCTTCAATGGCGCAACAGCTCCATGGTGGGCCAAGGCTTCTGCCTACTTTCAGATTCCGAAACATGAGACATATATATATATATTTTTACGGGGTAGAGTTGTCAGTCCAACGCCCAACGCACTACAATCATATTAGACTGGACCTACGGTTTATAGCGGATTCCGAACCACTACAAACATCATGACATCGTCAGACTCCAACCTGAAACCTGTGGTGCTGATCACCAGAGCTCTATTACCTCGGCCATCAGGCATTAATTGTATAATTACAAATAGATAATTAATGTATTCTTAGACGCATGCACCATTGGCTTTTATACCATTTTTTACCATTAGCTTTAAATCCTTTACCATACTTTCTTGTACCATTCGCATATATCATTTTGTCACCATTCGCCATTTTCTAGGGCCCAAAGTTAAATAAAATAAAAGTTAAATAACCTTTGACCTAAGGTCAAAGAAAAATACGATTGAAATTTGTCTGGTTCCAGAATTTTAACACTTTTCTTTTTGTACGTCTGTCGTCATCGAATGTCATGAACAGTCCATTGCTCGAGGAGGACATTATGCTACCGCGAAGACTTTCAGAGATAATTGCCCTGTATTTGCATGCATGCCATATGGGATAAATATCGGAAAACTCCCAAGAGAAAACCTGGATCTGTCGAAAGCGAGACGCTTTGTACCAGCAACTACAAAGCAGTGGGTTTCAACAGTTATCGCTAATGCACGCATTATCATTGGGCTTCAATTTAGTCCATCCTTTAAAAGAACGATCCCAAAAGTATGACTTTATTAATAAAAACAACAACTTTTCAATAAAATATTTATTGTATTCAGTCAGTTAAGACCTCCATCATTCTTGAAACTCTTCGTAATCCATATATGATCTGCGGAATCGACCATCTCATCAACCTCCAAACCAGCTGCAGACATCATCTCATCTTCCTGCAAGGTATCCGAGATCTGCTGTATACTGAGTGAGACGAGCTGATACTGGCGGCACATCTGTTTGGCCAGGTCTCGCACCTCACCGACCACCCCGCTGAACTTGATTCGAACCCTTCCTCATCGTCCCATGGTCTGGATTTGGGTGGACGCCAGAGTGCTGGTAGCTGAAAACGATACCAAGGCAATTGTCGGATGAAGCTCCTTTTTAACCGCCATGTCCTTGATTTTGTGGCCTGCACAATGTTAACAATATGATGGAAATAGTGATTTAATTAGTGATTTATAAAAAAAAGAAAAAAATTTGATTAGTCTAATAGGGGATCAATAAGATCAAATGGTAATCAATAACTTATAAGTCTTTTTTAATAAAGACTTGTGTGTTATTGATGCAATCTTCAAAGCATTGGCTATAAAATTGTAAAGCGTTGCGTATTTTCTACAAGTAAAAATTAAATTATTTCAAGTCATTAAGAACATTAAAAAACTATAGAAGAATTTTCTGATAATCGTAAGCTTTAATTATTCTTGCACTTAGAAATTCTATTAATTATTTATTGGCTGACAAAGAATTCCCAGTTTAAAAATTAAAAACATTAATGATTCTTTTTCAACAATGTACTTATACCAGATAAAGGTTCTTAACTAAATTTAGTGAGTTTGTTCATAGAGGGTTAGAAAATTTTGCGTTTTGATAATGTGCAAAATGAAATAAGCATATAATTTTTTTTTTTTTTTTTTTTTTTACGTAAACATGATACAATTATTTTTGTTATCATTCAAGCTTCATCTATCTAAAAACAAAATCCATTTTTAGTGTTTTTCTATAAGTGAAATGAATAATAATTTCCTTTTCGTTCTCTAAATCACTCAAACAATGTTTTTCTCCATTGAAAAGCACTGCCAGTGTGCATTAAATGTCAAATACGACTGAATTTCATGAATTGTCTTTCTCATCTTATCTATGTAAGGGATTTCAAAGATTTTACAAAAGAAACAGTCTATTGAGTAAAATTTCTCAGTTCTTTTTAATTCGTTGATTGAAAGTTTGTATGCCCACTGAATTTCTTAATCTATACGTTTCATTTATCCTAATATATATACGGCGCATTTAGAAGTAGCTTCTTTTTGACTTTCGTAGTTTATTCTTTTATTTATTTAAAATTCAAATCCAGATGGCAACGCCTTTGAATAGCAAATATGAGTAGCAAAACAATGCAATTTTTATATTACAGAATGACAGGCCATTTTTCCAGTAATTAAATCATTTCTTTCTTATTTAAGATTGACGTAACGCAAGATTGCATTGATTCCCAACCCTATATTTTTTTTGATAAATTTTTCAAATCTTTTTCGCTTCGTAGCCTAGAAGAAGCTTCCCTGATTACGAGAAAAATATATTATAGATGGTCTCACATAATAATTATTTTAAAACGATTAATCATTCTTTTGTGCAAATGTCTTTGCTTTTGAGTTATTCTCATGGATGCTAATACCAGCTTGAAAAATTCTATGTTTTTATTCTATTGAACTATAACTACAAGTAAAAATGTAAGATGTCTTTATATAATATAGCTTAAAAAAATTTCATTATTGAAAAATAATCGTTTCGGAATTCGTTTCGTTTTCACCATTTGTAACTCGGAGTTAAAAGAATAAAGAATATACAAAATCCATGACGTTATTTTCTTTACAGATGATTTTTAATTTAAATTGTTAGAAATTGCAATTTTTAAATGAAAGGGAAATTACAACAAAGTCAAACGAGTATAGAAACAGATAATTACTATTCAAAACAAAATAAATAATCGGGTGGGCAGATATACAGATTACCTTAAATTTATTATTTAATGTAAGAACAAACCGCATAACAGCATTCCTAAAAAAATTAAAAATTGAATTCCAAACGATTTTCTTTTCTTGAAAAATCTCATTTTTACTTTGGAATAAAATTGTCTTTGCTTTCACCAGACGATTTTTTTGAAAAATTTTACTTTATTTATTTAATTATATAATATGCACTGCATTGAAGCTTTCATGCAATAACATTATTTAAAATGCGTGCAGATAAAAATATTAAAAACATCATGAATTTTGAATATCATTTTTGTTTTTATTTTCCTGTTAATATAGTACAAGTTTTGTAACTTCCCAGAACTAAATATATTAGCATATTTACTTTTCCAGGGATACAAGACCTCGGCTCGTATCGTAAGTCCATTTTTATTTTGAAGTTTTTTCTTGTATAATTTAAAATTTGATATCAGAAATTATTAAAGCTTTCCTGTTTTAGAAAACAGGAAAGCTTTAATAGTTAATAGCTAATAGCCTCCGCCTTGTTTTTTTTTTACAATTATTATTAACCTTTGATTTTCCTTGCTCTTATACATGATTAAATTAATCGGTGCTTTTTTTTAGCGGGATATCACTTTGTAGTAAATGTAAATGCCGCCAAATGATCGTCGATCATAAAGTGATGAGTCATAATGCCTGCCGTGGTAGAAGATTTAAATCCTGCCCTAATTGCACATATTTTATCCAACACTCTACTAATGAAGAAGTACCATTAATCTTTTAAAGGTTAAAAGATTAAAATGTGTTAGAGAAACTTGCTAAGATAACTAACGAACTGGTTCAAAATAATAAAAATAATCTTCATCGATAAGCATTGTCAATCATAACATTTACGTATCATGCAAAGTATAAAAAATTGAGTGTTTTATATTCAAATATTGGCGTAATGATTAAATAGAATTTCGAATTATTTACATAGTTTTTTTTTTTTTTTTTAAAGTCCTGAAATGAAAGTTTCATTTTATTAATCAATATTTGGAATTCTTTTATTCTTACAGAACATTGATTTAAAAACTTTTTTTTTTTCCTACTTAATGCGGCATTTC